>JAXGGS010138864.1:27409-52176 GCA_035585475.1 Armandia brevis
CAATGCTTGCAATGCTGAATCTTCGCATGAGACAGCGCAATTTGTGGAAAATGTTGAGCTTTTTTGTATGTAGCTTCGCCTCAATGACATTTGCATTGGGACATGACTCTATGCCTGTAACAATTAACACCTGCGGAGGAGGGTGTGGTGGAGGAATGGCACATGACTTAGAACACAGACTGAATTATATGGAGGACCTCGTCTTAAGCAATCGTAAATTAATGGAAGCAGCCATAGTCAGAATGGAACCAACCGTAATCAGAGGTGAGTGATTATAACTCGAAGCCGGTATATATCTAATCTAATAGAACGCATGTTCCGGGAAGGCGGCAAGTCATTCTTAATATATCCCAAATGAGAATTTAAATTTAATTATATTGGTTCAGATTGCTCAGACGTTTACAAAATGGGCAACACCACTGACGGCGTTTACAGCATTCACCCAGCAAACTGTAACAGGTTCAAGGTAAGAAAGTCTGTCCTATGAATTGACTCTCACTTCATTCAGTCAGTGTAAAATATCGAAAAGATTTGTATCGGTTTCTAAATGATGTTAGGTCAAGTGCGTATTTGACTCGGAAGGCCAGTGGACGGTAATTCAGAGCAGAGACGACGGAACCACCGACTTTCAGAGAAGCTGGTGGGAGTATGTCGGGGGATTCGGTAACCTGCAGCACAACTTTTGGCTCGGCCTGCGAAGGATCTTCTCCATCACCAACCAGCGGCAGTACCGACTGCGGGTGGACCTCGAAGACTGGGAGGGTACCATGCGCTACGCCGAGTATAAGTTTTTCTTAATCGGCGCCGAGGAGCATCAGTTCCCCTTGCGCTACGCCAACTACACCGGGACGGCCGGGGATGCATTCGGAACCTATCACTACAACATGAAATTCTCCACCTTCGACCAGGACAATGATGTAAAGGCTGATGAGCATTGTGCCATGGTTCATGGTGGAGGCTGGTGGTACAGAGAATGTGACCACGCCAATCTGAATGGTTTCTATAACTACAACCCCATCCTTAAGGGCCCCACCGATCTCGGAATAGAATGGGATTCATGGAAAAACCTGTACTCGTTCAAGTCTACCAGAATGAGAATTAGACCAGCGTATAACGATCAATTGATATAGAAATGAAACTTATGGACATTTATATGACTCTGTTCAGTGGGATACATTCGGTCAACCTTAGAGTGTTATTGACATCTCGAGAAAGCCTAATATATCGGTAGAATAATTGTCACGGCTACCATTATCGCTAGCAATGAATTAGTGCAGCTGTTCACGTTCATCTGATGCCTCATTTAATAAGCAATCAGACATCAATCATTTAACTGTACAAGTTTTAAAATGATATGGCAAAAGCCTCAGCTAGCCTTTGTAACGCTCATAGCGATTGATAAATCCATTATCATATGATCGAATAATAGATTCCTTCAAATCATACGATTTTCACTTCGCCATATTTCAAAAACTACCGTGTATATCGCATGCATACACCTGTTTCTATGTACAAGACAGTACATATATAAAATGTGTTTGTTTTGATAGGAAATTTCGGCGAGAC
Source organism: Armandia brevis (assembly GCA_035585475.1). NCBI lineage: Eukaryota > Metazoa > Annelida > Polychaeta > Opheliidae > Armandia > Armandia brevis. The sequence goes on from JAXGGS010138864.1 coordinate 28,976, forward strand.
ATGTATAAAGTGAGTGAATACAATTTATCTACATTATTTTACGCACGACTAAGTGTGATATACCGGTACATATACATGTATACTGTTTGGGTATCTGGTATTGTTAACATGTTGTAGGTTGATGTTAAATGTGATTATAACTTATTGATGTGAAGATAATTTGGAAACTATGTGTATAGATGAATCGATGTTATAACAATGCGGAGAGAAATGGTAATATTTAGATATTATACACATTGTATCCCACAGTGTGACTGCCCTTAGATTAGACCATAGATGTATATGACCCATTACTATTGATTGAGTAAAACATATTTGATACTTTTTGAGTAAAATCTATTTGATCTTGTATGAATAAATTGTTAAAACTAAGCTTCCATTGTGAATCTGATGAGCTACAGATACGAATTGGGTCAGGTCTAATCAACCATTATGCGCTCAGCAACCGGAATCGATACCGATTACGATCGATGATTGTTCTGCAGTGAACCAGCCATCGCTATGATCAGTATTCACCGTACAACAACCGGTGGTGCCTGATCAAACTCCACCTAGATGTCTGAAACAGCGGGAACTAAGGTTCACCGATCGTCAGATTAATAACTTCCTAACAACGTGTGAAGTGAATAGCTGACTCAGCAGTTTGACCGCCGATGCCTTTGCACTCAAAGACGCGTGATGACCCATTGTTGCCAAACAGTGCTGTCGATAGTGATGGGCATTGTATCACTATGGTGAACTATGCCATGTGTGACATTCATAATGTATCAGAGATTTATCCTTTTGACAGGGTACTATTGTTGCGACGGAACACACTAGTTTTAATGTATAGATGACTGACCTGGATGGACATTTTCTATGTACCACGTGAGCACTCCATACAGGAGAATGTCAAACACCATCATCAGGATAACCATTAAAAGATTGTATTGGTCATCTTCTACCTGCAATACAACAAAAACGTCAGCATATCAAATATATAATTTAACTGATGAATTGATCAATAAACACAATTTGAGTCAAGTATATAATTATATAGTAGGTCAAGTTGACCGCCCAACTTACCGGTGAGATGTATATGTTATCCCATTGAACACCAACTCCTTCGATCTCATAGAAAGCGAAGTATTTTGCGCCTAGCCCAAATGCAGTGGTTGAGAAAAGCGACTGTAGAATAAATATAACCTCAATTAATAACATTTCTCTATCGGAATTAACAATATATAATCAAAAATTGGACTTGTAAAACTTACGACGCATGACTTGACCCAGGCTGGGATGTTGTCCCCAGCAGCTTCTTCGCGTATTGCCACGTACATGTAGGGAACGTAGCTGAGGAAATACATAATGCCAGCACAAGCGGCAGCTACCTTGGCTTTAGAGTAGCAAACACTCACCAGAAACCTGCAATCACCAATGCAAATTGAAACGGACATGTAAAAGCCAGTCTTCAAGATTTGCTATGACCGCCATTAGATTGGGGTTTACACTTACGAGAAAGCAATTGTTGCGAGGGCAAACACCTCCAGCACCAGGACTATTATCCAGAAATTGCTGTGATGTAGTACACCACCAAATTTCAGCATCACAGCGAGGATGATCATCGTGATTGACATCTGTGTGAACGTCGTTAGAAACCAGGCGAGCCAATGCACAGAATTACTTAATCCCATCATCCTCATCACCTCTTTAAGTCTCTGCTCCTTCTCGTATACAACATTCTGTACCAACATAGCCACTGTGTATACCCAGGAGATCGTCAGACATAGAGGCATGACGTGCTCAATCATAAACAGAAACCTGAAAGTTGTGAACGTGATTAGGTTGAGGAACCCTATCATCTTATTAAGACCTCACAGTTTATTGTGTCACTGATGGAGGTATCATGAAAACGTAGAAGTTTTGCAACCATAGTTTAACTTACTGATCATGTAGATAACATGGGTAGGGCATCTGATGAACAAAACTTCCCGGCTCTACCACATCACGTCCAGCATGTAGGTCGATGATGGCCCTCTCAATCACATCCTACATTGTAATAAAATACTTTGTTTAGTATTGAGTCCTGCATTGTTATAAGGGGAAATCAAATTAACGCTAGCAACTACTTCAGAAGGAGTCCGCACCTGAACCCAAGCAAATCCGAACTCATAGTAGCTCCAGGCCGATCCACCAGGTCCAGGGTGCCAATATTTATCTCGCACCATAGTAGTTTTATCCGTCATGGAAGCATTCTGTCTGATTTTATAAATCACATGCGGGGGGAGGGATCCGTCCTCTGCTATGTTAGTAAACACAACACCTGTAATGAACAAGTAGATGTACATTGCATATGTGAATCCAATGCTAAATCTAGTCCAGGCGGTTAAAGCTGGCCTCATTCGTCTTGATTATTGAGACGATCACTCACTTGCAACAACTGTGGCGTTGTCAGCATACGCATGATGTAAAAAGTAATTCACTAAGTCATCTTCAGTAGAAAAACTCTGAAAGGATAGGGATGCAATCATTTACGATGTTTTGAACATCTACCGGTACTTTTTCAAATCTTAAAATGGATTTGACTTATTTTTACCTGGAACACATTAAGGTTAATTCCTTTCAGGAGAGAGAGCCAACTACATGCTGCGTTATCAACAGCATCAAGCTGACCCAGAAAGAAATTTTTATCAGGCACCGTCCCGTTTTCTATAAACCGTTTTATCATAGGATTCTCCAGCATATCGGCAAATCCAGGCAGACTTCTCAATTCCTCTTGCATCTGAGGGAAATTCATGGGACAACTTTTAATGAATGCGACATTGAATTGGTTTGCACATCTATATGTTCAGAAACATAAGACTAACATATGTTTACCTCTCTAATGGAGATTAAGTTTTGTTCGGTTTTGTTCAACATCAGGTAAGCTCTTATTTCTCCTGATACATTCAGCCATTTAGATGCATATTCTGATATTCTATCCACCAACGCGAACGTACCATTTGCCTGAAATCAACATAACGACGTTACATTACTACATAAGGGGCTATCTAATATAGAAACTAACAAGCGTACTAATTGCTAAGTTCAATAAATAAACACGAAAAAAAGAATACTATGTAGGAAAAAATATTTAACTGACCTTGTTGATTATTTCATCTGCCATTGTACTGTTTGGTGCATAAAGAACTTTTGGATTGTTGTACAACACATGCATCAGAATACCTATGTCATATTTCTGTTTTCCAGTCAGAGGCAAATCAGCTGTAATAGGTTGAAATTAATATGCGAGTGGAAATGGCAATGTTTTCCTCGTATATTGCAACAATATATGACATATAATTATAGGGTCGATTTATGTTGGGCTTACATATAGATGGACTTTTTCCTGTGGGAAGACTTGATCTTTTTATAACATGAGGATTTCCGCAGAGCGTTTTCTGCATCGTGTTCCAAATCGTTATCAAACCGCTGAATTGATTACGCGCATTTGCTTCGCCTGGCGACTCTCCACTTCTTTTCACCCGCTCAGAGTGCTGCATTAGTCATACAGTATGGTGTAAATTAAAAATGCACGCCAATAAATGCGTCGTTACAGTAGGCCGAATAAAATCATGTTCACGGGAGAGTATCGTCTATAAAAAGGTACGTACCGTTAACATAGTGTCTGTGGAGTTGTACGAAATAGTTATATTTTCTGGTGTTGGAGACATGGTAGGCTCAATATCATGGTCGCATTGGTCTTGTGGCAATTTGGAAGCTAATTCTGTCAACTTTTGCAGGTTTTTCTCAAACATCACAAATTCTTTCAGCTGTAATCCAACAAAATAGATGAAAGCTAAATTTCCACGAATGATTCGTTAATATAGATAGTTACACAATTTGAAGACGGACCTTCGAAAGTGCACTTACGTTTATGATGAATTTCTTGACTCTGTTTTGGGCTATGGTTACATTGACGTGCTGAAGATGTAATTTCTGCACAATTTCATCGGTGCTGACATATTTCATGAGAGTGTCCGACAAATCCTTCCACTGACCAGAGCTCATATTACACAGAATCTCCTTAGTTTGCTCCTGTTAAAAAACATTGAATTAAATCAAAATCGGACATTTAATTTTAAAATAGAATCATGTCAATCACTTGTTTGGATGGCACTTACTAAGGCCTGAGCATCGGTTGGCTTAGGAGGAATTAATATTTTAGTCAGGTCATCATTATCACAAACTAGATGATTCAATCCCCTTTGAGACAAAAGGATTTTCTGCAAAACAAACGACGCGTCCGTTAAGACAATAAATAGAATTATGGTCTGTCGGAACAAAACAAAGTAAACGTGGAAAGCCATCGAGGAGTAGATAATCACCTTAATCACATCGGCTACCTCTCTTGGGTCTAAGTCGAATCTGCCCTGCTTGAATCCTAAAATCTTCCGTACGACGTCCTGCACTTCAGGATCAAACAAGAGTTGTGGATCGTCTTCTAGCACTTTAAATATTAATCCCTGAGTGAATTCTGGATGTTCTCGTATAAATCTGCTGATAGCGCTGCCACCTGGTAAGCCAGGAAAGTCTAGCAATGAACTGGGAAGATTGGGAAAACTTCGTTTGGTCCGATGAAGTTTAGAAGTATCAAAGTTTTCACCGAATAAAATGTCATACAACTGTAACAGAAATCAGAGACAACTATATGAAATGATTATAAGCTTGATATAGTACATGTATATCCAAATACATCATCCATACGAATAGCATGACGGTTGTGGAATAAATGCATTGCAATATCTGAATTACCTCTGTAAAGTTAATCCTAGAATTAAACACTACTCTGACGTCATTGGCAGGTATGGAAAAATTTGATTCCAAGATGTGAGCCAGGTCCGTTTCATTGACAAACAACGAGTCAAGCTTAAATGCTGAAAAAATTAACTCAATGTTATAATTGTACTTACGACTTACGAATGCTTAAAGGCGGAGCAATTAATTTTTTGAAACTATCAAGAGGATAACGTACTCCCCACTTTCTTAAAGATGCCGTGGATAGCAGCAGGGTCGTCTATAATACTTTTGTATAATTCTGGAATGTGGTCCATCTGCTGAGGAGAGAACCCTGGATCAAAGAAGTTGTTGTTCTCCGCAACTTCTTGAAAACTCTCCAAGAACTGGTAAATGCTGTACAGTAAAAATAGTAACTTATGAAAATGTGTTTACGTGGTCGCTATATCATAAGCACCCAACGCATGTGAATAATTTGGCATGTCATTTCCTACCTATTGTTCGGGAAGTTCCTGAAGCCGTGTTCATCTCGCTTTCCTCCAGCGCAGAAGTCCTGCATGATTGACAGGACACCTGCTGAGGGCAGTGGTTTGGCATTGTAATGACCTGGAAATGAAAGCAGCTGATGTACACCGGTTCTCGATCGAGGTAATTATCTGTATGTGTAAGTATATACCAGTCATTTAGAGTCGGCAATGACGACTGAGGTGAACTGCGCGACTTACTTGCTGGTATTGGATTCGCTGGTTGTTTTTTCCTAATTGCTAACAACACAACAAACAGCACCAATGGAATGAAGAGTTCGAACAGCAGCACCAACTGAAATTAAACAGAATATTACGTTGAACGATACTGCATATTTGGTAACCCGAAGGTTTACTGCCAAATGGGTATAAAACAAAATGATACTGAATATAGAACCACGTAAATATTACAATTGTTCGAATTTTCAATGTAAAATTCTTCCATATGAGTACACTAAGAACTCTGAATCTCCCGTCCACGAGGTTTGAAAACTCCATGACTTTAGCTAATCTCAGACAATTCACAACAATTGATTTCTTTCCTTCCTAGAAGTTCTCTGATTACTATAACGAAGCCACTAACTCAAGATTATCCGACGACCTCATTATCCGATACCATAACAAAGTCAGCTGCTTAATAATTATGGTGAAATGAATGCAATCCATAGGAGAAGTCCTCACAAATTGTTCAGCTCCTTAAAACCTTGATTGCCTAGCATTATGAGGCACATGAATGCAGGAGCGTCGATGCATCGTCTGGTGCAGGTAAGTTCATACCTATCATACGTGGAAGTAATTATCACGCATATTGTCAGATAAGCACAGATAAGGCTGTCTACAGTCAATCCTAGAACAAAGACACCAGAACAAACAGCGAGGACACTGAGCCTCCGTATCCATCACTTCCAAACAATTACAGATAACATGGGAGGTAAATATCGAGCTAGGCGTATGTATTAAAATCCTAATAAAGTCATGACTCAAGCCCAGTGAAATCCGAAGGTGATCCAATCACTTCAATGGTGAAAATATGAACTGTTAAAGGTGATCTGATTTGATGCCTGATATCCTCTGTAGCGCTATATATCATAGTGTGTCACAAAGAGATTGCCAAACATATTAAAGTGTGACATACTAAAGTTTTTCCGCAGTTTAAATAATCTCTCTATATGTTTCAGGGACTTTGTATTGGATGTAACAAAGCACTGCATCCATTGCCGCGTTATGTTGCCAGTTGCTTATAAATACCATTGTGCAGATAAACTGAATCGCCCCAATAAATAAGATACATAGGCTATAAACAAATTGAAGTCCCGGTAGGATTTGAGTGGCTTGTACTAATAATTGGCACATTTTGACTGCCTCAAGTATTTGGTTCAAACATCGAGTTCACGAATTTTATAAAAGGAACAGCGTGTTTATAATATAATATATGTGAATGATGAAGTATCATCGCCACCTGTCTTATCAGATCACCAACGTGACTGGAAATCGTGTGCAAACATGCAAAGATTTCGATTATAACCCATGCACGGAATTCTATAGCACCGCGTCTTCCTATAAACAAGGATATTTCCCTTGAATTAAACCCTCATGAACTACCGTGAAAAGGGCAACTTTTGACAAATAGACGAGACTTCAAAGATACTGAAATGTTTACAATGGGTAAATTTGCCAGATTTAGAAATATCTTCGGTGAAATTAACAAGTTCGATCCCGCATTGGTGCAATTTTGGTATGGGACGTGCATAAATATTTATATAACTGTGCCGCGGCAATTGATTAAGACACTGCTTGAAAATAACAAATTGACTTTGAAACAGCCGGGCAGGACTGGACACATGCATCTGTCCCAGAATGTAATGGTGATTTGGAATTCTCTCACAGCGACATCCATGAGGAGCAACTATACTATATGTGGATCGAATAAGCGGTCATGCATTTCAGCTATCGATTGTGAGGCTGGCGTCGATACATCAAGCCCGGGATTCTAGACATGCAACATTAGCAAGAGGATAATCCAGTGGTATGCACCACTAAGCGTTTAATACGACTACATAGAGCATTCCTTTGATATCGGATACAAAAACTCATCTTAACTTAACCACAAGATCAGGTTCCTGTGGTTACTTGTTAGCCTAAATGTGAGCTTGTCTCGACATGACTACTGTTATAAATCGGAGCACAAAGTTAACTTGAAATATGGTCCAGTTATTATAACGAGCCGCATTCAAATATGGGCGAAAGCACCGAGCATAAAAGGAATTTCTACAACAAAATCGATAACAACAAACAGCAAGAAAATCAAGGATCAGTTTCTTATTGGGTTAAGCGCATCCACGGTTGCACCACATGTTGAAGTTCTTTTAGAACCTGCGTCAACTAAGAAAGATTTTTTTTTATAGCGCATTCACTACCTTGCAATGGTATCAGCTTTACAGCTTTGGATTAATAGGCCTTGACATATCGTTAATAATTATTGGGTATTAGCAGCCACGGTGCAGCTCTGTCGCGTCTCCAATCATAGACAAATTAAATAGGCAAAATTGCCGGTGCGCTCTGCTTTAGCAGGTACGAAATATTGATAAATGGTAATCCCGCTGTACGATCAATAAATTGAAATGAGAACCCTTCATTTTGGGTCAACTATGTAACGCCTTGATAGGAGGCAGGTCACAATAATTATAACTGGTTAAGGTAGCATTTATCTCAACCTGGTACGCTGAAACACATTTCACATCGCGCTATTTTTTATAGGTAGAACCACTAGTGTGGTGACATATTGACAAGCTAGATGGATATTCTAGATGTATATATCGAATCCATTAAATACAAAAATTAATATGTGTATATCAATAAATAATAGATGAACCAGTACACGAGGATTACATGCAGATTAAAACAGCGACTTTGCCGTTAGCAAATGGCAAGCTGACTCTATTAAATGAGACGGTCACCCGTTACAACAAACATTTTCCCGGGGGGTATAGGCCTATGTTCAAAATTAATAACAAAAGGGAGATACATTTGTCGCAAGAATTACAATTCTAAAGACCAGCTTAACCAAATGGTTCAATTGTAATGAAATGAGCTTGACAGACGCGTTTGCCTGGTAGTTAGGCTATCCATCAATAAACTTGTGCATTGAGTCTAAAATTATTAATAAGCATAGCTACGATATAATTGCATATTGCAGGACACACCGTGTACACCATCAGTTTTAAAGCTGCCAACTCAGCAAAATTACTCTGGTACACTTTAAACCAATATAAATTTCATGAATTATTAATTGTTTTGTATTTCCTAGACTGCGTTGCGTGTGTCCGACTGTAAACCACGCCGGAAACCATCCAGCTAAATTAACCGTTAAGAATTAAAAAATAAATGCAGTTTAAATGCCAATACACCAATCTAATGAGCACAATGGCTCTATGTGAGATCACTTAAACCTTCGATCGTGGATCTCATAATTACTAAAGATCCACGGATCTTTAACACGTGAACAGATGTTAAATGTGGCAGGTCAAATTAACAGTTTCTGTGATGTGAGGCTTTACTGTTGTACCCCCGAGGAAGGGTATCACATGCTGCCCATAGCCAGCTGTCAATGTAATTTATTAATTGTGAAAGTGCACAAGCAGAACAATGTATTTAACAAAGGATGAATTCATGAGACAGCCAGTATAGGTCCCCTATGCGTGTGCCAACTTAAATGTCCTTCCTTACTAATCTCAGCTATCAACAATTATTTACCGGGTACCTCGTAAGCCTTGCATGAGGACGCCCGCAGCACCTTAAAACAAAATATACCAGGGAAAGGATCTCCTGTAGATAGCTTAAGTGCTCCACAGATACTGTCCGCAAAGGACCTTAGTGATGGGAGACTGAGCCTGGCTCGGTAACGTGATCAAGCGATACTAGGATCCACACACAAATGCACACAAAGCATCGTCGTTCGCAATAGCGTAGGAGACGTTGTAAAATATTGATTAGATCGGCTTTTCAAATGAATGGCACTGTTAATGACTCACCGGTGTTCTCTTCTTAAGCGTAAAGTTCTTCCACAAGAGAATTCGTAGCTGTAGTAGAAATCCCATCGCGAGATTTGGCCTGTAATGCGTATTTCGCACTATGAAAATATAACGAGGCTTCTTTTGTCATAATCAGCATTTAAGTCCGCGTAGAATCGCCTGTATCGACATAGTTCATTCGAATACCACTTAATTCAGATGTGTAAGAATATAATCTGTAGTTTCCACGTATTATTAATCCTTCGTCTTTCGTCTGATGCTGAATATTGCTAAGTAAGCCTAGCACTTGGACTCAAGCAGCCTGCTCTATACCTCCATGTTGTTTAGTTAACAGCCAGCTGACTGATGATGTCAGTGTTGTTCTCAAATCTGATTGGCCGAAAATTCCCTCACTTCACGCACTAGTGGATGTGGTCCACGTGGACGGTTGTTTATCAACAACTATACTCATGCAAACGCCGGACACAATGATTTACTGTAAACCCGGGTTGAATACACGTAGAGGTGTATATGCAATTGGGCTCGAGCGAACATTAAACACGACTCGCTTAAAATTAAGCACATTGAATAAAAGTTTACGAACACCAGAGGTTATATGCTGATTAAATTTAGGTTTGGTATTTATGGGGGTACACCTCTGGAACCATCTCTCGACGGTATATGAGCTTATATGAATTGAATACTTTTGACCAACGAAAATAAATAGACTACGATTTATGAATAATACGTTTCGAGAAAGTGTATTCAAAAATACAGGTAGGATTTAAGTATAAGATCGTTATTCAACTAAGAATATCAACATTATCTTTTAAAATGTGTTAAATAAAGAAATTGTTTTAGCACTATAAATTTCCTCTAGGCAAACCATTAAGTATTATTGCTAAGCAACACTTGATGTTAAGTGCCAGACGTTGAGGGAAAGAATATACATTTTGGTTTAGTTATGTTTCATTTTGTTTCGTTGAATCAGAAATGATTAGTCGTTGTAGTCTAGAGTTTTGAGCTTGCCACATTTTGTAACATTAGTGCCATAAAGAATTCTTAATGTGTCTTTTATTGTTAGAAATTATAGTCATCGTATCATAATGACTATGCTTAAAAGATGTTCACTTGTCCATTGATCTCTTAACATTTCTAGGTTTTAGGATCAATGCATTGAATCTTGACCTAGTAATATAAACAAATGTCAAATAATAATTATTTTTTATCATAAAATGGCATCTGTAAACCTGCCAAAAAAATAATCTGGTGACAAGCCGTATTAAAGCCCGGGCTGTAGGACTGTCTAGACGTCGAGTGGAAAATTACTCAAATGACCCCCTATTTGCCGCCAAGTTCATCTGAGGTCATATCCTGGCTGTACGTAGGCGACATCATGCGGGCACATTTACTACTTCGATCGCTTTTCCAGAAACGCAACAAACTAGTCAACATGACTTAACTTGTCGCTGATCGTACTCGATAGTGTTTGGATACATTTCATCTTGTGATACGGGTGTTCCACGTCGTATTTTTCGCTTAATTTGTACCTCCGATCTCTCTCAGTCACATTTCGGATCCGAGTACGCGGCTGGACTTCAGGATGCTACTATCTCCAGATGCATTTAAGATGGCAGATGGCCTCAGAATGAAAGAAGACCGAGGAAATAAAACGAATGGCGACCTGGATGTTCCGAAGCCATTTCTTCTCGGAGTAGGCGGAGGAACAGCTTCGGGGAAGGTAGCTTATATTAACCTAACTTATAGATGTTATGCTTATTTATTTTAGGAGAATAACATTGAAATGTCATTGACATTTAGACTGATCGTTGCTTTACCGTTGCCATATATGGGATCATTCTATTACAAGCAGTGACCGCATGGTTTCGATAAACCCCCATAATTTGTTAAATTTACCCCCATTTTTGAGCTTGTTATATCGTCAGACTTCACTAAGATAAAATATATTTTTGTGGATACATCCCAAATGAAAAAACAAAGCAGCTTTTTGCAATAGCTCACAGATTAGTACACAAAACAAAACTGTACCTAGGTCTAAAATCTTATTGCGCACTACTAGTATAATGTACATGTGAACACGAATGAACTAGACTTGGCCCACAGTGTCTGGCTTAATCCCAGTACATGAAATATATATAATTTATGATGTGTTACGTGTAATAATCAATAAAGCGTTTTCACCGGTATGTCCTGCCTAGATAGTTTAGGTGGTATCAAATGCATGTACATTTTATACTCGATCTTGTATATCCTTAATTATAAGTGATCTTTAACGTACAAATGAATTGTGATTGTAAACACAAGGAAGATGTAACGAAAATAGAGATCGTTCTAATAATCAACGCAATATTAATATTCAATTTAGTCGACCGTATGCCAGAATATCATGGAACAACTGGGACAAAACGAGTTGGATCAAGACCAAAAGCAAGTGGAACAAATCAGCTTAGAGAGCTTTTATAGGCCATTGACCGACGAAGAGCACACACTAGCTGCTCGAGGGCAATATAACTTTGACCATCCAGGTAAAGTTGAAGGCTAAAATACGAGGGCCAATGTTTTGTTCGACGCAACGCCTAAGTAGGCCGGCCATACATGTTTCAAATTGTATTATCTTCTCCTCTGCCACAGGATATTAATCTTGATATATTATCATGTCACTTTCAGGTGCTTTTGATAAGGAATTGATAATAAAAACGTTAGAAGACCTAAAATTAGGAAAAACTGTCACTCTACCAGAATATGACTTTGTAACTCATCGAAGGTATTCAGTCGTCTTGATTAGTCTATTTTTCTTTCAACGTTTTGCAGCTTAAACCGACGGCCAGCCAACAGATTCGATTATGATCCATATTTGCACGTATGCTTTCAGGAAAACCAATGAGTTTAAAACAGTTTACCCAGCCGATGTGATATTATTTGAAGGAATCCTCGTGTTCTATTATAAACCGGTTAGAAGTATGTTTGATATGAAATTATTTGTCGACACTGATGCAGACATACGACTAAGCAGAAGAGGTGAGATTCGAATTCCCAGATATCTAAAATAATCCTCTTAGTTTACTATAATACTATATACGCGTAGGCATTGTTACTTAGAATAAATTTTCAACCGAATACATCAAATTACCGATAAATGGGTCGACCCAGAAACGGAATATATGTGAATCCGACGATCTTGCATTTTGGTAACAATTTACTTTCGATTAGTTAAAAGAGACATGGAAGAGAGAGAGCGATCCCTTGACCACATTCTCCACCAGTATACTACTTTCGTTAAACCTGCCTTTGAAGAATTCTGTCTGCCGGTAAGAAATGCGCGCATATTGCTGTATGACTGACCGTATGATTGTTTACGTCTATAGTAGTTTACTTAACCGTATGTTTGATTGAGTGATGAATTGAATGTCTACTAGTTAACGAGGTATATTTCATAAAAATAATCCATGAAGTACTACTGTTTTATGAAATCCAGACTAAGAAGCACGCTGACGTTATAATTCCTAGAGGTGCTGATAATCAAGGTATAAAGTCATTACATGTTTCTATAGAATTGATTAAGAAGCGCTGATCAGGTTGCAGTGTACTATATATGCGGATTTTATTATAAGCACATGTTAATGACTATACTGCGTCATTCAAATTCATTCTTATGAATCACATTTTAAACATGTATCATGAGCCCATTCATAACCTGGTTCTGCTCCTTTGTTTATTCCAGTGGCGATCGAGCTGATTGTGCAACATATTCAAGATCTTCTGCGTCCAAGCAATGAGCGCGTCTCACATTTTAAGAGAGTACGGCATAACTCAGATACTCTGGTCAGCAGGCCACATTAGTAGTTCTCTTGCACGTCTTTTTTATTTTACATTCTTTGGCTGTTCGACGTTTCTACTGATCTTCAAACTTGCTAACAATCAATATGTTCATCACGTTTGATTTGAAATTAATTTAGTTTAATAATTACGCCTTGTATGAAACATCATGTGTGTTCTAGTATTATTCTGATTGAAATTATATACGTGTAGTATATTATGAGTTTGCATTTATCTGATTCTGTGCACCGCGAAAAGTATCACACTTTATGATTTAATGATCTCGTTCTAAATTGCTTAGTTTTAATTATAGCTTAGTAGTGGTGTTCCTGCAACTGTTACGCATTCTGGTTTTGTATACAAAGCTCCTCCGTTCGTGTTCACTTATTTGTTAATCACGTATATTATGATAATATCAGGGATTGATAGAATGGTTTACAGCCTTGAATCAGTGTCATTGACATATCTGATGCCGCTTTCATTTCCTCTGTACGCTATTATATGTGATTGTAATAGCGATTTCCTAATCACTTTTGATCTTAACGTATAGGTCATAGAAAAACAAGATGTCAGTTTTAATATTAGCCTTGGTTTACAGCATGGCAACTGTACGTATATTGTAGAAATTTGAATATTTAGATAATATATAATGCCTTCAACACCCATTACATATATTGATTTATTGCGAATTTTACATTCCGCTCTTTATCATTGACATCTATTACGGCGTATCCCCTTGCAGAGCATGCTTTTGCATTTGAATTCACACATTTGTTTACTTCTATCCACATTTTGTGTTCGCTTTTCTGCACTCCTAATCAGATTTAACGGTTTCGGAGTATTACAACATTAGCATCAACAACTATCAGAGCTAATTCCAGTTGTGAATCCACTCTTTTTTAATTTTACCAATCATGTAATGAACAGTTTTTAAGGGCTAAACCTGACCTCAGTCATCTATCTCAACGGTCTTATAGGTTTATATCCGTTTAGCGCACACCTGTTCCAATTTACTTGTCGGGGGATTATCACTAGTCAAACCCAAGATATTTTAACTGAGTGTAGACGTAGTAATATATTTTACACGAGAGCTCTATATTTTAATGTATAGGATTACAATTATGTCAGGTTGTGTAAATGTCTTTGCGATTGTAGAGTGCCGGTCTTAATGATGATTTCGAGAGGAGCTATAAGCATCATCAATTAGTGTACATTTTGTACTTCTATTATATTTTCGCTGCTGAATGCCAAACTCTCAAATGAGTAATATGATTTCCCTCGTATATCGTACTTTGTCTGAGAAATCTAAATTTCAATCTTGCTGTAATTTTGAAAATTGTATTATATCCTAGATGGCCGCTATATCATAAAAAGCTTTGCCATTAATATGTGAATAGCTGGATGCTCCAGGTCGCTTAAAAATCTACAACTTTTGAATCTTTACCCTCATTGTAAATGTGTATGTTAGATGGCTTCTCGTGGTTATGCTGCCCTTACAGTGTATCAACAATGCCTTAAAATGCTATGTAATGGCAAAATCATCAACATTGCAGGAGAATAAATCGACCCACGAGTGTGCTATATTTGAAAGAATTAATATCAGCTCGAACATGATACTAGATGATATAATTATAAGAACAAATATATGTGAAACACCCGAGTTGGAGTTCTTCATTTGACATACACTAACATTGTTTATATTAACATTCTCTCAATAATAAGTAAGACTACGTTTGATAAGTGAAATAGAGACGTACATACGTAATTATAATTTGAAATAGAAAAAAAGAAAAAGTAGAAAATCTCTTCATTTTTTCCCCATGAAAACTAGACCTTAATGTACATGTATTTGCTTACTAACATTTTTGCTTCTTTTTTTCCAGATGGCGTTCAAATACCCCGATGATCCCAAGTACATATCTGCTCACTAAATGCTACGCATGGACTCGTATGTGTCCTAATGAGGTGACACGAAATTTGCAGATACAGTTGCAAATAGAAAAGTATGTAGCGGCATATTGGCTCAGCATCACTTGATCTCTAGTCCAGGTGTAGTCAATGATTTAGTCTTCAGGCAGCTTAATGTATCACGTTTTACATGCACCACGCGCGACTGAGTAGGAATTGAAATTGTGTTGTCCCGGCTGCCAAATTATGATCGATTTGAATTGTTAAACCCACTAGTCCAGATTTACAGTGAATTACTCAAGTTTGTATCACATCCTTGGTGAAACCGGTTCAATTTTACATACATGTAGATAGTATGAATTTGAAAACATTATCCTTGCTTACTTGCATGTAGCTATTTCCAAAACCAAACTTTCACTTTTAGCTGATCATTTTTCCTGCCATTAACGAATTGATGTAAATATGATTCGATGTTACCGGCGGTACTTCAATGTTCTGTGGTTACCATATATTTAGTTTATATAGTACATTCAGTGGAACGCGTGTTTCAAAGATCGTTTAATTTTAGGTTTAAGTGTGACAAATTTTATAATTATATTAATTTTAGACAAAAAGTTTGTCACATTGGTTAAGAATGATTTGCACTTTTACCGGTTTCTTCAGCACAATTTTAAGTATTATACTGAACACCTATTACCCTTCTTCTACTCGTTGATTCGACATTCATGTGAATTCAGTCAATATTCTTATATGAATATATTTGGGGTAAGTTTGTTTTTAACAGTATTGCTAGAAAACATATACCGGTAATCGTTTATCATTACCTGTTCTGGTCATGAATTGATGTGATTTCTTATGACTTTTTACGACAACTTTCCTAATGACGCTGATGCACAAGCAAAGTTTGTGGCGCGCGTGGTTATTGATGAAAAGTTAGTAGTATAAAAAGGGCATTTTAACCGCTTGTTTCGATTCAATATTATTGTTGTTTTCCTGGGATTTGCAGCACACAAAATATTATGTCACTAATGCAATGAAGTGAACCATCAATCTTTTAGGGAATGTGTTTCGTTTTGAAATGCACAACGTATGTAAGTTCCAGTTATGACATTCAGATACTATGCAGTTATTATAAAACCCATGCAATTATTTTAGCTTCGACTTTGCTACGTTATATTCCTGTTGTCGATAAGTGTTTTGTTAATCATTAAACTGATATTTAAGATTGTTGCCAAAGGCGTTGTTATTCACGTTGAATGTGAATGTTTACTGACAAAGGTATTGTCCCCGTTGGATCGTTGTTAATTAGGTCTAAATCACTATGTTGTAAATTATTGCTTGTAAATAAACTTGTTTTGATGTTTCAATGAAAAAGTCTTATACTTCATTACCAAACAAATTTTTAACTATCGATACATTTCGAGCAATCTTTTCGGGATTCTCGTAGCGTAAACTTTTCTATATGTATTTTCTTCTGTTGGTACTATTTCACCGTTCGTATGGTACCGTTTAATGCACGTATTAACTGGCATTCGCTCTGAACATATTACAAATACATCTACTATTAGCCATTTAGATGTCTCTATGACAATATGTCCCTTCACCGATACCTTCATGCGTAAAGTGAATTATTGGTTTCATGACCGTTGCTCAGAATTTTCCTATTCAATGTGATTAGTTGGTGAAATGTCACCGATCACGTGATTATGCTGAGTATCAAACATGTTTTTAACTTCTCTCGCGTGGGAGTTAAATTGCCATAGCGACATTCAACATAAGGTGGTCGGATACATGCTCCGAAGGATTTCCTTTTACAAATGTAACTAATGCATAACAGATTTTATCGTCCATGCACACAGGAACATACCTGGTATACTAGTAATTCGGTGAAAAATAGATTGAACAAAGCATGGTGTAATTTAGTACATTTAGATCTGTGTCTTGATATCTAAGATGTGTAGTTACACTTCTTATTCTCCCAACATATCGTTAGGTTGTTGACGTATCTCATGATACAAACTGAATAGCAATTTCATTGCGGTACCCGTACGTGAATGGCATTTTATTAAATTCAATTAGGATCATTCTTCCTTAATGAAAAGGTGAGGTCTCGGATTCAGACAAACATTCGCGCGGTCCCGCAATGAATAGGACTCTCAGCGCACACCCTTGTATCTAGCAAATATCATTGAGCCCCTTTTTTAGGTTACTTTAATATTCATTATAAAGTTAAAGCTTATTTGGTATCCGACTGAAGCATATGCTGATCCATACGGGGCTCCAAACAACTGTAAATCCACAAGAAACATTTTCCCCCGCTCAACCATTCCTCGATTAAATAATGCATTATTGTCTGCAACGATCGCAAACGTCCCCGTCGATTATACTTCCAAGGGGGAACAATTGTTATTTTTTTATGATCCTCATCTTATTTGCTTAACCCGATGGGATCAGGCTACGTGTATTGATTCACCTGTAAAATGTTAATCGTGTCGCTGCGCTAGGCCCCCCCTGATCCGCACCCACGGTCAGTGGCAATGTTGTTATGTGCAGGTGCCATAGAAACGTCAATCAGCCGCGCCGGGACAGGGTGATCTCGGAGGCGCACGAGCATTACACATCGTGTGAATCCCAACAGAACAGGAGCTACTCTACTCAACTCACAACTTCTTAATTTTATCACTTGATTAACTTCGTGAGAGAAAAAACCCGCAAAGATGTCTGAATGGAAGCATGGTCTCTTTGGTTGCTTTGACAACTGTGGGCTTTGTGTGATGTCCTACTTTTGTCCTTGCATTATCTTTGGACGGACGGCCGAGAAAGTGGGAGAGAGCTGTTGTATGTGCGGAGCTGCCCTTTTCCTGCCCATCGCTAACATTTACGGCGCCCTGAAAATTCGCCGACTTGTCCGAGAAGCGAAGGGCATAGACGTAAGTTACAATAATTTGCGATGATTTTCCGCCTTTTTCGTAACTTTTCTGACACATTTTGGTAAAATATTATGCTGATTTACCGTGCTTCTTATTTCCTCATATTCAAACTGTATTAAGAAAAATAATGTTTGCAAAATACATGTTGAGCTGATTCGAGATTTCATATTATATCACTGGAATTTTAGTAACCTGATAACAGATCTGTGTAAATGTACCAGCGTTTGCGCATGAAATATTAATCGGATTCACCCACGGTAAATTCAATCAACGCTAGAAGCGCGGTGTGAACTGAATTAGCGGCCAACTGAAATAAGGGTGAAACCCCAAGCAGCTCAATAATCTCATGTCGTCAAATTTTCGGTCAACGCGCATCTTGTGTAAATGAAGCCATGGTAAAATCAGAGTTATACAAATAGAAGTATGTACCGGTATATCTTCTGGCGAGGTTACTTGGTTAATTCTTTTAAACAAATTCTTCAATCTACCTGAATGACCTTGATTGGCACAGATACTACAGCTTTGGTACTTGTTCAATATTGTTCGTTGCTAACGACATGCGTATCAAATACAACAATATGTGAACTATTTGGTAACCTCTATCACCAAGGTGCGCTCGTTCCACAGCTTAACGGGGTATCCTTTTCGGAGCGCTAAAGTATTTCTATAAAGGGATGAGTGTCAACTTTCATGCATGGGAGTATCAGAATATTGAGGTCGTCAACGAATATACAAATGTGACGCGCTTTTGTCGTCTCCATGGCCATGGTAGACTTAGATTAAAGTAGGATATTGGATTTCCTATCCTGGTGAGTGTTGCGCACGTAGATCGCGACGCGCATGAGTAGGGTTGCTAATGTTTCTGCTGATTCTACGCATTTGCTCGCTTTTGAATCAATGTTTGCTTATGTTGCCTGTTTTGGATGACGAAATCGATTTTTTATGTGTTTTATATCATAGAGACAGTAGCGTCACGATTTGTGAATATGATCCCGTACTTTTATGGGAATAATTGATAAATCAGCAAGCACTCACCGGATCAATTCTAAATGGATTATATTTCTTAAATAGAAATTAAAGAATAAGAGTAATATGATTTCAGCATGACAATCATAAAAGGAGATGACCAGATAACGAATATTAATTGATAAACCATAGCGACTTCAGGTGAAAGCGCCGCAGGTGATGTGCGCAAATATCGGCGACTTATCCGCGTGTTTACTGTTTTGTTTACTGTATCCCTGACGGGTATACATGAGCAATTCTTGGTCTGGATATAATCAACCAGCAGTGACTCTGGAAGTTTGCACTTAACAAATTAATTCTATGAAAATTTAGAAGAATTTGTCAACGTTTCTCAAATGACACGATTTGCCTGTCCCTTAAATTGTTGGGATGTCGGAAATCATTCTTTGATCATGACATTTGTTAATTTGGTGTAATCTTGCGATTGCGTACTCATTTCAAAGCCAGTATTGAAGCAATCTTTTGGGTTTAGGAAAGACTTTCCATTGAATGCTGATTGATAGCTCTGCCCCTCAATATGAGTTATAAGGTCATCATGTGTACACTTTATGCTAATTCTTCCTCGCTGAATACATAAACTCAAGTTTAAGTATAGTTCTCATTAATAACCATGAGCCATAATAGCGACATATTTTGCTGGGCAATTCAAGTGACAATTTATTAACATCATCAGCCGTTGAATATTCACAATTACTTGACTAACGAGCTTTATATCGTGACTTATAAAGTGTGCCGTAGTTACCCTGATGTAGAATGGGGTCGAAGGGGCTTGGCGACAGGATCACAGCAGGCTAGCTTCCTTTCCGCAGTTCGGCTTTTTGTGAATCTTCGGCCCTGAATCTTCACAAATATACATATGACCTTGCGCTCTTTAGGGTCGAATGGGTAGCGTAAAGCGCGCTGGTAGAGTTCTCCGTCGTAAGGGCATAAACTACATGATCGTATACTAGTATGCCTTTTTTACTATTTTACACTGGGATGTAAACGACCGTATAGAATTTAACCTGTCTTTCGTACAGAATACATGCAAGTACAATTCCCCAACTTCCCGGTCTTGCATCAAGAGCTTCGAGTGACATGTATGATTATGTCTTTCAACTTTCAAAACTGGATTATCATGCGCAATTTTGAGGACGCCGTCCTAATGCAGTTTTAATGATAATTACCTGTTGTCTTTCAACATTTAATTTCTTAAAAAGAACCCTACATGATACAGACAATTGGCACTAGCTAGAGTGGTTAAAGAGAAAGTACATGACATGCATGTAGTGGCTAGCTATTTATAAAGTACGACTGCAAGCATCACTATTATCACCGTGTGAGATGTATTGTCCAACAGCAGCCTCTCCACCCCCTGAATAAATGAGTATAGTGTCGCCAGTACCAACAGAAAAGACAATACTTCATTAACCCGGGCATACAGAACTTGTAAATTTGCATTACACTGTAATGTATATCGCTTTTTGTAATGCCGGGCGTCTCTTTGGCGATTGTCTACCAGTACAACACATGACCACATTGGCCAATCAGTAGAGCTTCGAACCCATCTGAGAGACGCATAATTATAATATGCCCAAGAGGTGGTCCGTTTGCAGCGCCATCGCTTCATCATCACTGACGGCATAGGAGTAAGCCGAGTAAGCCTCTCGCCGTATACAGTAGCATCTGCTCGTGATTACCTCCTGATTTTGTGGATAATCTTAGCAACATGGCTGGTGAATTTCAGCATGGTCTGTGCGGTTGCTTTGACAACTGCGGCCTTTGCCTCCTTTCCTATTTCTGTCCGTGCATAGCTTTCGGTAAAGTGGCAGAGAAGGTGGGCGAAAGTTGTCTCCTTTGCGGAGCCTCCCTCTTCGTTCCTCTTTTGAATTTCTATAGCATGGTTAGCATCCGTAGAAAAGTACGAGAGGCAAAAGGCATAGAGGTAAGAATTCCTTATGACAATCCTTAATAGGCTATTTTTCAATTTTCTAATCGGGCCTTTTTGTTAAGGCCGGGGCGCGCGCTCTATAAAGAAACTAGCTGCTGCATGATAGGTCACTGTAATTTCTACGTCCTCCATAGTGTGTTATTCCGATAGGCGTGCGATGACGTCTCCGTAGCGCGCGGCTGACTGTAATTATATATGTTAGTGTAACGTCCAGCTAGCTTTCTATTCATTTGCCATGTCTCAGTTCCCGGATGGTTCCCGGAGAATACCTTACTTTCGCTATAAATAATTTGAAGTCAACTGATTTTTTTTTAGCCAAATTCGCCTTTAAGATAAAGACAGAGCAGGTCTCCGCTAAAGAATACACCCGTATATTGAAAATGAAACAGATTCCATCTACAAGAGAAAAGTTCAAATAAGCACATTTGATGTGCTTCAACCATCAAAGATATATTTAGTTTTCGCTTCTTTTCAGTTTTATCAGGTAGCAGTGACAATAGTTACACGGCAAGTCATTTCAGACACATACATTGACATAATTGATCCCTCCTTGTCCAATAACTTCCTCGTCCAAAATCACGCCCCCATCTTAAGGCATACGTGTTCGGTAATTTTAAGGCATATCCACGCACCATTCAACACTGAGACTTCCTAATTCACATGAACATGGGAAGTAATAAAGCTCCTTCCTTTATTACAGGCGACCCCATATAACAACTGGGTATAGTCATGCAATTCACGAGGTGCACATACATTTATCAGTCGATCATACCTTATCATGCACATCGAGTTAAATCACGGAACATCGGGTCCCTAGTTTTTTTACGCTAATGTTGACAACAACCTCAACTGTTACCCAGCTGGTGCGCTGACCGATATACCACCTATAAAGTGTAAATCCCACGTTAACGGAAATGAATCGAACGACTGCGCTCAACAAGTGACATTCGACAATCTATTTTTAATAAATTGTATTACTCTACCGAGGCATGGTTTCTAATGTTAATTTTATTATCATTAATCATGCAGTCTACAAGAATACAACAGGTGTCAACAGATTGCGCATCGCTTTACTAGTCGATATTCAAATCATGATCTGCATCTGTTCATCAATGCGGTCCGGTGTTTGAGTTTGCATTACATGAAAGCGCCTGCAGTCGATGGAGACGTGCAAACACCTGAACGTCTGTACCGAGCTCGGGTGTTTGAATCATTGAACTGTCGCAGCTGCATCAGCTGAGTGATGAAGCTAGCGGTCTCTCGAGGCATTGGTTAATCGATATCCAGCAAGGTCGTCGAGGTAAACTTTCCTATCGACGAACAACGTTTCAACCAGTGTCATCAACGCTCCAGTTTGCAGTGATGAATAAAAACACCTCCCTCCCAACATGCAACATATTTATCAAAGGCTTACGCGCAATCAGAAAGCTATGAGTCCTATAAAATAGGCATTTTCAAATCATTGGCTTTAAAACTGTCTGTTCTTGCCACATGAAAATGCTTTCTTGTTGGAAAGTACGATTGTCGCTAGGCAGTATCACGTAGGATGTAAGCCTACCTTTTTCTCTTAGTAAAAAGTCATTAATTTATTACACAGTTCAATTTACACTGTAATACCTGACATCTAAATTATACTCAAAGTGCTCAATTTGTCAAGCAGCATTAGCAAATCACCACAAAATTTGATAAAAACTATTCGAATACGAGACTAAAAGCACGTAACAAACGAAGCATAAATGCTTGTAAAAAAGTTGTGCTTGTCATAAATTTCCCCGTAAAACATAGTACTGGAGGTCGTTCACGACTTTTGATTCGACCTGCACTTATCATTTATCTCAAACTGTGGCTTCGGCTAGGTAAATTCTAAATTGCATGTAAGGAAAACGGAGTTATAAAACCACGCGCCAGTGTTTTGTTTTTTGTCACCACCACAACTTCTTTCAGGAGGGGGATTCATATGTAACAATGTTAAATGTGTGATTCTGCTACTTAATATGATTGTTCATACTTGTCTACAAGGTTGATTTCCTCAACAAATGTGGTCCGTGACTATGTACTATTCCTTATTTAGCCATAATCGTTGCCAGGTCACAATGACTGAGATTTAGACACCGTTATGCATTCACGCACATTGTGAAGACTTATTTATAAGAAGGGTAGCACATCGACGTTTTTTTGCTACATCAAAACAAAGTATACATATACGGGAATGAAACTCGAATATTGCTGCCGACCTTACGCTTCCCAATTGATATTTACACAGCTTCAGACGGGGTTGCAT
>JAXGGS010138865.1:0-10734 GCA_035585475.1 Armandia brevis
CCCGCTGATGTTAAGCAGAATATAGAGAGTAAATACATGGTTCAAATGCCTGACGATTTTTACGAATTCTGGGATTTCGCCAGCAGCATCAACTCTAAAAACCCCAAAGGTAACAACAATAAAATGCTGGGGTTTGCAACGTCCTCACATATTCACCGCTGGTTACGGCCATTTCAATATCTGGTTTGCCTTTCAGATGCTTTTAAGAAGTCATTAGGGCTACAACTAGTCGGCCCTTTTGACATACTGGCTGGGAAAACTAAAAGAAAGAATAGTGCGGGGAAAAAGCCCAATTACCTCATCCATTGGAGATACTTTTACGATCCCCCAGAATTTCTAACAATAGTTAGAGGCGACGATCATGCACAATTCCACATGGGCTATTTTAGGTAGGGTTGTTGGTTACTTTGTATTGACGGTCATTTAATTACTCTGACTTGACTTGGCTTGTAGTACTAACTTATGATAATAGTGCTGTGTATCACTTAGGGATGATCCGAAGGAAATGCCTTGCTTTGTGGCCTCAAATGCAGCGAAGGATAATTGCACATTGGCTCCTCGAGGAGAAAATCTATTTTCTGCCATCGGGTATTTAAAATTTCTGTTTATTGGAATGTCCATGCGATTTCACATTGATAATACAGTAATTTGGTACTTAATACAACGCGTGCTGTTGGTTGCAGATGGTATATTGATGACAAAATAAAGAAAGAAAAGGATCAGAAACTGAAGACCTTGAAATCATCTTTATCAGAATGGGCAAACAAGAAGGGTTTCGCGATGGATCTGAAGACAAAGGACATGAAGGCCAGAGACAAGAAAGTTGTAACAAAAACGTTTCACGGAGCTGGGCTTGTGGTGCCTGTTGATCCTGTTACCGAGGTGGGATACAGAGAAGTTCCAGAAACCCCCGGTGCGTCATTATTAAAATGCTCTAACTGTTTTTCAAATGCCATTATTCAACTTAAAATATATTAAGACCCGAAAGGTTCTTGATAAATTAATCATTACGCAATACGCTGACTTGTTGTTCTTGAATTCTAGCCGACTTAAAGAGGATGTTCAAGAAAATTGTCGACAGTAAATCGGAGGAGGATAGAGATAAAAACTTTGATCCGTTGATGGAGATAATTACACTCATACAATTCGCCAACGACGAATGTGATTATGGAGAGGGAGTAGAGCTAGGACTAGATCTGTTTAGCTACGGTGCACCAGTGTTCCATAAGACCATACTAAATCTACTGCCCCTTGGATATGAATTTCTCGGTCGGCAGGCATATGGGAAAATAATAGAAGCTCACTTGAAAAACAGAAAGCACAGTGCAGATTTAGATCAGTTGGCGTAGTGGTTCGTACTTAATTACTTGGAATGCCTTCAACTACTAATATAGAATCTGATTAAGCGTTGAACAGTTGATAATATTACAAAAATGTTCTAACATTTGGTTAAGGCAGCAATGATTATATATCGTATATTCTTTCTTATTTATTTTTATATATGGAACCATTTGGTCTTGTCGAGTTTGTGATATCGTACACGATAATGTGTGCTTTAGAAACTACATGCATAGTGAAGTGTAAAACAAAATGTGAACTCTGTTTGTCATGTTAGGCGGTTTACTTTATTAAAATAATATTTTATACATGAAATCAACTTCACTTTGTGATTGATCTGCAAGTGGTCAGCACCCTATATAATTGAACATTCGCTAAGAAGACGTAGATTAAGATACAAGCTTATCTACGAAATAATTTACATGCAAGAATCCCCAGAGCTTAGTCCTCTGGACGAAGCTTTTACCATATAGCAGCTATAAAAGCCAACCGAAAATCAACTACAATAAGGAGCTGCTGCCTGACAACAAGAAGGGTTGTTACAGAAATGTTTCCCTGTATATTACGTGTAAATATAAACACCCTTAAATTTACAACGCTAGCTAAAAGGTTGATTGGTGCATTTATTGGTAAAAGTGATATGATTGATATTAATGACGTAAAAAAGTGCCGCGAGATGTTGTGCGAGATAAACAATGATAAAATACGAATCGCAATTTTAAATATCGCGGAAGAATAAGGACAGATTACATTTGCAGATTTAAAAATTACGTGCATATACTGCAATCCCTTGATCAATGCTGCGACTGATTAAAATACTTTCAAGGCGACTTATTGGCAAAGTTTGTTTATAAAATGCACACTCAATAACAGGTGTA
Source organism: Armandia brevis (assembly GCA_035585475.1). Taxonomy (NCBI): domain Eukaryota; kingdom Metazoa; phylum Annelida; class Polychaeta; family Opheliidae; genus Armandia; species Armandia brevis. Next base: position 2,217 of record JAXGGS010138865.1, read on the forward strand.
CTACAATTGTCAATGTTGGATCTGCACGGCATGACAGTTACAAAAACGAGTAGCAGTTCTGAGAATGGCGGGGTTTATAGAGCTAGAAATAATACCTACGCTAAATTGTATCGTTCAATATGACCTGAAGTTGAACACCTAGTTTATATTAACTCCTGCTGCTGATGAAATATTTACATCACCAAAAGCCTTATTGCATTAACCATAACTCATCAATTAGATAATTTGTTTCTGTCTCATCTTCGTTAAACATTTCGTTCTGTACATAATGACTAATTAATTCACTAGATTGAGATATTGTTAGGAACGGTCTCTGGGTCAAGGTAAGGATATTTATAAATTTCATCGCGATACGCATTCCTCTGTTTAATGGTTTTGCTGATGTTCTGAAGCTCCTCTTGAAATCTGTAACGATTAAGAAGTGAAAGTGTAAAGAAATTTTATAATTGTTCCAGGTAATAAGAACTTAAGATGATGAAGATGTTATGTCCTTTTTATGAAATATTATGAATTTTCGTACTCTTTTTCCGCCCTCAGGGCCGGTGGGTCGTATTGAAACTGAAACTCCCATTCTCCCAGTGACTTGTCACCCCGGTGGCTCAATAATTTGGTGACTGCTATCGTGTCTATCGTGGTTCGTCGGTCTGGCAGTGCTTGAACTATATCCTCCTCCGATCTCGGCAGCTGCAACAAAGAAATACAACGTAGAATCAACCCGAATATCCTCACCTTGGTGATGTCATTTCACTGTGTGATTTTTTGATAGGTTATCGTGTTTACCTTGTCCTCAGGGGGTTCACCCTCCAGGTATGTGGTATAGTTCGGTGGGAAAGCGTACTCCTCGTACATGTTCTGATTGACGGCCGCATGCTGCACTGAGCAGTTGAATATAACACTGCCGCAAACCGCCGCGATTTCCTCGGGTCGTTTAAATCTGCCTCTGTTCGGCATTCCCTATTAAACATAAGTTACGTATGCTCAATCAGTTTATTTAAATAGGTAGAGGCTCATTGATAGTTGATGTCTTATCTTGTTTACTTTTTAATACGTTCGAACTTGCTTACATTTATGCCAACTCCGCCGTTTTCTTTCTCGGTTGCTAGCTCCACGCCCCAGTTTTGTAATTCATAATCATCTTTTATTTTTTGCGGCGTGTCTAAAGAAAAGAATTTGGCACATGAGAGGAATTTATCGTATTTATAAAATCATGCAGAGATGACACAGATTAGATATTGTGTATTACCGTAGTAATGTCTGACTATTTTTGTCACATAATGCTCTATCGCCTTGGAGATCAGCAAACCATCATCCCTGTAGGCGTAGTTTGGCAAGGTTTTGGGATCGAGCACCTATAAGCAATGGAAACGATATTAAGAAATTAAAATCGAGCCAAGTATCTATTGTTTGAAAGCTGGTCGAAAGCGAACGGCATTAAAAAACAAGAAAATTGGCTTACTCCTCTAGTCTCCAGGTCTTTTTGGAATGTTCCTTGAACGTCAATTCTCCATTCATAACAACTACAAACGACATGTGAGACATTGTGTTATTACATCCACCTTTGATATTGCTATATCAAGCGACGTTTTATCTTAAGTAGAAAAACACTTTAAAACAGCCTCACCCTCTTCTCATTAATTCAAACATTCCCTCTCTTCCGACATTCATGCATTCGTCTGCCCAGCCTCCCGGCGCCATCAGCTGGTCTAAACTCCGCCTATCAAATTATCAATTGAGCTATTGTATACACGAAATTCTTGAAGCTATGACGATCAGAGAAATCTAATCAATTCAAGGGTACTTACGCATTTATGGCAAGTAGAAATAGAAAGTGAGGTTGCAGCAGTTTGTAGATGGGATGGACAGGAGAGAGATGACGTTGTGCAGCAACGCAAACTCCTTCCATTAATAGATGAGTGAAAGCTGCAAATTAACATAATAAAAGAGGTTGTTATTACTGGTAGCTTAACACAGGGCAATTCTCAAATAAACAGGACGTTTAAACCGAGATCGTGAACTTCAAATCAGCATCTCATCTCACCGAAATGACTGAGACTTTGGTGTATTGTCGCATCAGCAAGATTAAACCACATTTTTGCAAGAAGCCATGTAAATGGAGGGTCATTGGGTAAGAAAACCTGAAAAGAATCACACCTGTTACCAACAGCAATTTTACCCAGGAAAATGAATTTAGGAATCGTATATTCTTTATTATTATTACTGTCCGACTTACTGGATTGTTTGGTCTTATGTCTTGATACAGCTGTATTGCTATGGGAACAAGTTGTTTATCTCCGGTGACAAAGAATAAACCGATAGGGGCCGTAATCTGAAAACAGTTGAAGTTGATGATGTAATTTAATTGCTTATTAGACGTGATTTTCAGTCCACTATTTAGTGCTGGATTACTCACCGGAGCGTCTTCCCTTGTCGGTAAAACTTCTAATATTTTGTGATCGACGACAAATAAACGTTTCGCCTCAATAATTTGTTTGAGAGTCCACCCTTCCAAGAAAGGTCTCAACATTTCAGCAGTAATACCCATGCTGGAAGAAACCAATTGATACGAGTTTGGGAGGCAAGTTTTACTGAGATTATCGATAAGAAATTGAAACGGTAGCAGGACATGTTCGCTCACTTTTCTGGAAGTCCTGTACTTAATCTGATCTGTCCTGGATTACATCCGATTAACCGTTGAGCTCCGAAGCATAAATCATTGCTCCACCTATCCATGCCCTAATTGTGACAATATAATGGGTTAAGAATCAACATTGGACTTGATATGTAGAATCATATTGGATCTATACGGCTGGGTGTTTTTTATCTGTCAAGGATTTTGTTAAGATGGTCGTACCACTGGTTCTGGGAATGTTGCGCTGTGAAATAAATCGGTTAACTCCTCCAAGCCCGACCAGTCTCCGTCCATGATGCCATATGGGAGGTTCGCTTTGCCTAGCAACTGATCTTTGGATTGCATTACATCCCACTGTAAGAATAATGTAGGACCTTGACATTAGGTATCAACTTACATTATTCCAATGAGGAATCTATATTTCTGTTTCTACTGTTAAGGGCGTGGTCTGAGAAATGATATTTTACCTTGTATTCATCGCTGAATTGTTCGTCGGCAGGTAAACTGGCCACCTGAAAATATCAATATTTTTATCATGTTTTTAAGAATTGGATGTAAGGAAATATTGCTCACATCAGTATGTGCGTTTAGGTACAAAAAAATGAACTCAAATTGTGATGTCATTGCATGAGATCATATTCATATCTAATCATGGAGCCTTGAAGTTAGTTCTTAATCGCTGACGAACCTGGCCATTAAGTTTACAGTTGATTTCGTTATCACCTGGATTTCTTACACTTCGTGGTACTTGACTGACTTAAGTGTCAGTGTATTCCTGTTATCAGTCGATGACACAACCAGTCACAAAACTGTTCATACCATTAGCGGAATAAATGATCAGACAACAAGCTTTTATTCAATAAATCATTTGCCTGCAGGCCGCAGTCATTGCCTCTACCAATCCTTGGGGGAAACGGTTTTTCTTGCCATTGGCAAATCTGTTCATGTACACGTATTAAACGGTAGAGCACATATCGCCCATACATTTTATATTTTGTTGGAAACCATTATACTGGTAATATCCTTCATTGACCGACAGCGGAATATAATGATATTATAATGACTTGGATAAGCTCAAAGTGTGATTTAATTTTGAGGATTTGACATAGCCCTGACCCTGCCTGAACGAAACATATATATGCTCATATGAACCCATGATCATATCACCTGTCTCCGTATTTACCTAGACAGTTTAGTATGCAATAGTTGTTGTTCATGTTTGTTTACAATCATAGATGAGCACACACTGGGACGAGTTGGACACTGATATGGACAGTGTCACAAAGATTGAAGTCCACCCATATACAGCGTGTTATTAAATCGTTTTTACAGGTGTAATGTCCAGATGTAAAAAGCATCTCTAGGAGCTATCTTTCCAATCAAATGGCACGAGAAAAGTGCACGAATGGGATTGAGTTTTCTTCCGGAAAGCACATTTTTGACGCCTTTTCGAAATTTTGAACATATCTGATTAGTTTGCCCAGCAGTGATAAATGAATAACTAGCATGCTGGTGGTCGTTGAATTAGATTAAACGTTTCCCCCGTGCACGACAGGTACAAATATACAGCAGGGCCACTCTAAGTGTTCTTTATGTCGAGTATTATGGTGTGTGCTAAAGTTCATGTTCGTTGTGTACAAACTAGATAAAATGCACTTCCTCAAGATTTTGATGATAGAGAATAATTATTGTAAACTACTGATATATTATGAATTAAAAGATTAGCACTATTTCCAAAATGTAAACTACCTGTGACTAACTAAAACGATTTTGCGCGACTTCCAAAAGATTATCGTCATCAATATCATTATAAGAATTTATCAGAATGCCTGAGTAATGTCAATCAATTATTTTCCGGGTATATGCATTTGTATTGATTTTATTAAGCAACTCTGTCTCCGTGAAATGGATGAACATCAATTTCTAGCGATGCCTATTTAAGGTTTCAGCTGTTGATGAAGACAGGTCTACTTCAGAACAAGTCAAGCGTAACAAACATGTTCTATGTACATGTACTAGAAAGTTGTACTTTACGACAGTAATAAAAGCATTGTCCAGCTACTTTATTGACTGTGTCACCATTGCGGACATTTGTAGACTCATTAACATTCCAGTGCGTCACCTTAAAAAATCGTCACCGCGTATATTTGAAACTAATTTAACCTAAATTGACCCCATTTATAGTACGTTTACATACGCACCTATGCTTACCTGTTGTGATTATGTACTCGGGACCTTACGTAAAAGCGCATGATGATTAATGCTCACCTGTACAGGTAAATCTGGGGCTGTTTGTCCGTACTGATAGAGCCCTCTCTTCTCATCCAAATCCATTTGTCTCTGATCTCGGTTTGGATCGAATTGTGGCAGTAATGTGTCGTATTGCTGTATCTTGTAGCGCAGCTCCGGTCGCATCCATCTTTGTACGGGGAAATAGAAGCACTTTTCAGTCCGGCGATCGTTCACGACGATAACTTCACAGAACCAGTCGGGGTCAACACCTGGGTTGTCCCGCCACAGTTCAATTCTATCCACATCTCCGAATTCACGTAGCCCTGCTGCCTGAAATACGTCGGTTTTTCCTCGTTCAAAGTCACTTTTGAAGTAGCAGTCCAAATCTATTACAGGTGATTGGTGTCCCTTATTATCGTACAGAATACATCTCAAGTTGGCGTCCGTTCCCGAGCCTTTTCTGTCGCCTGTTTTCACGTAAATCCAGTGATCCACCGCTCCTTCTACGATACAACAATTCCCCATGCTTGCTCCTACACTTCACAATACTTTTACAAACTTTATCACCTAGTTTGCGAGAATTCTATCCATGTTGTCCACTTAGGCATCAACTGTCTGCCGGTTTAAGCAAGCGGATCGTTCATTTAGTAAAGGTGTGTACAATACACATCCGTGGGACTGACCCCGATCACGTGACGCAGCATTCCAATCAGAGCAGGTGTAACAAAGTTATCACCTGTAGTGTGCGCAGCTCCTTAACGGGGCTGAGGGGATTTCCTAATCAGGCTCCCTTCAAATACAATCTGATCGCAGAATTTGAAGGGAACTGATAATTGGCGGATGATGTTTTGCTTTTATCGATACGCCTGCTCATCAATTCATTAGGAATACGCAACAATTTGTTGATGACAATGCGTTGTTAGACAATGTCTTTGTATTTTGTTGGATGAGGTTCTTTTCTTATACAGTATGTAGTTCCGAATTTTGTTTAGAGTAGAGTTTCAGTTGTATTCCAGCCAACGAATACATACAGGGAAATAATATTATAGTTACCTTTTTTAGATAATGAATTCGGCTATATCAGAATATCCACTTTGGGGTATATAAAGAGTAACTAGGAACCTGCGTACAAACATATATCCATTTATGATTATAGTAATTAACCAATCTTTTAAAGCCTATTTTCACAGCTCAATGCAGTTTACACAAACATTAGACAAAAAAATGAGTGATTTTGAACATAAAAAACGTGCGTAGATTGTGTTTAAGTCGATAACTTGAATCCTTAATGACTCACACTTATTCCAAATTCATAAACCTTTAGCTGGAAGATCGGGACCCATGAGTCAGTAATGTTGTTTTATATGTACGAAGAAATAGGCAATACAATTTTATTGTATTTTATGTCCTGGGACATTTTATTTGGCACTATCGTGCTATTAACATGGACACATACGATAAATATCAGGACATCATCTTTTACATTTTACCCAACCTCTATGACAAAAATATTCCAGTTGCACACATATGTATATTTGTGCAGCATGACCTCTCTTTAAAGATATTTAGCAAATAGAAAATAGAAAAAGGTATAAATAGATAGACTTTGAAATAGAAGATAAAACTTGAAAGCTCCTGGAATTCTTGTAGTGGACACTACTATTAGTAGCAGCGTGTGTGAGCAGCTTTGACTATTTCTTAGAATACTTCTCCGGGCGCCCTCCGTGATTCCTATAAGTATAAGTTTAAGTGTTGTGAATATCCACACGTGCATGTATATAGGTACAACAAAGCAGTTCTATTAGTCAGGTTAACCCGGGTCATGCGATAGCCTACCTGTAATCCCATTCACTGATGCCCCAGCCGGGAACCCCGTTGACCTTGAACGTGCACATTCTCTCTCTGATCTCCGCCTCCCACTCATATCCCATGTAAAATGTCGGCCTGTCTAAAACATGTCCCTCCAACTTATACAATTTACCACCTGAAATAACAATCCCATTGTATTAAGTAAAATGTATATTTTCTAGTGATGCCCTTAGATGTGGAGGTTTATGATTATAGAGGCTCACTTGCGGTGGTGAAACTGAAGCTGAAGTCGGTCGGATCAGCCTTCTGCTCTCCGAGCTTATACAGCTCGAAATCAGTTGATCTCACCACATCCATGTTGTCATCCTTATCAATCACATACCCGATGATCAGCCTGTGAAAGGAAATCGTTACATTGTTCATGTACCTGTATCTACATCGTCAATTTACCGGAGCATACGTTGCCCTTATATTTCTTCACTTTTATCAAATCAGGAACCTTCCGATCGGATATTTGTTAACTCTAGACAATTTATTGACGTTATATGGGCCTCAAACTCGGTAATCGAGTCGATAAATGGAGGCTCGATGAGCCCTATAGTTTATAACACTAAGTGCTGTAAGTGGATTTATTACAATGTTTGTAATTATTACGAGTTAATTTTTTTCCGAGTTTTTGTTTATGATAAATTTACCTGGACATAGTGAGCGGCATGCAGATGTGTCCGATACAGACGGCTGATCCGTCTTTGAGGTGTAGGTACTGAATTCCGTACCTGTGGAGGTCTCCCCAATCCCTGATATTTCCTAAAACAAGCCCCCTATGTTTAAGACTCATACACGCATTACAATAAATACATAATTGTAAAATTTAGATGAAGTATTGCGATGATGCTTTCGTCTGTACCGTAAGAATGATCTCTAACGCCCTGAACCTTTAGCGCTATGTCACCGTGCTTCTCGATATGTACCGTGCCAGTTATCTCTCCAAACTGCTCATAGTGAGTCTGATGAGCGCTGGAAGGAGAATCAACTTATTACCTTTATCAAATCATATTTATTTTTGCTAGAAATGGTCGATATTTGTCTAGAGTATATGCGTACTATCGTAGAGCGTCGAAGTATTCTCTTGTCCATTTCTCCCGAGCCATCGAGTCACACATCGAATACACATCTAGATCAGTGTCAAAGTCGAAGTATCTGGTGTACGCTGTCCAGTCTAAGTCAAAGTTCACGTCCAGCTCCTCTGTTGAATCTTTGTCCCCTTCTTTGATCAGCCTTTGCGGTAAGAAAACATATTCTTAATGTTAGAATGAATTTAATGTCCACTATAACAGAAAGCGTTGTACATTCTAGCAACTGTTGTGTGTAGATACAAATATATGGTGAATAATAATTTAATTAAGATATAGATCACAGTTATCATAATTCTGCTTAAAACTTGCCTCATCTTGCCGCTGTATTTTAGCTTCCACTTTTTCATTGGTGTGACTGGAGTGATGGACAGTCCATTAGTAGCGTAGGCCATCTCCTCTTCTCTGTACAGACTTGTGTCCGGTAGTGTAGGGAGCTGAAATAATCCCAGGCCAGGGACCTGGAAGTCCAATGACGGGTATAATTATATCGATGTGTGTAGCGCAGGAATATAAATGCACAGATAGTTGACGATAAATCAGGGATAAATAGATTAAGTGCACATTAATCGCTGCATTTGCTGAATGGTTAAAACTAAAATATGATTATTCTCTTGAGAAGTACACCAAAGCTGCGTTTTAACAGTATTGCTGTAAGGCGTTGGATCAAACTGCTGTTCAAGATTTGAAACACACGCGTGCACAAATGCAATTA
>JAXGGS010138976.1:4262-18497 GCA_035585475.1 Armandia brevis
ATCATTCATCCTAAGATGGCATAATCAATCGTTACGTCTGATGGACTAGTACCTCCTCTTACACTGTTACTCTGAATAAATGTAAGGCGAAACGTCGCATCAAAGAACCGCGCGTTTCACAGCAGACGATACATCCGTGAAATGCACGTGCGAAGACGTGACAGATGATCCAATCCCGAACGATTAGTTTCCACCAGCTAAAAACACTGATATAATAGCTCCGATATCGGCATGCCAGGAAGATAACCCCCAGTATGATATATTTTCTGACTGCTGCACCGGCGCAATTTGCCCGGATAAAACGTGATACAAGATACGAAAGGTTTTCATCCATAGCACCACCCTTGCCGAGAGATAAACTTATCTCAGCAGTCAATAGGAAAAAACTCGGCTACCCATCAGAAGTTTCATTATCTCCTGGATAAAAATGTGAATGAGAATGGCAGAATAAATCTGCACTATCATTGAACCTTTCAGATCCAGGTTACTTTCTCACAGACAGCGCTCAGGGTTCCACTCTGCCAAGAATTTAATTTTATGAGGCGTTAGCGTAGATTAGGAGATAGGGAGGCTCTTTTGCACTTTGGAATAGGCTGAACATTTCTACGGCTAAAATAAACAGATAATAATAAGCGATTATGGTCTGGATACAGGTTAACCTATTTTATTTACACTGTTCGCCACTAAACATTTCAGATAAGTTTTACAAATGTTAAACTTATCAGAGCACTTAGGAATGCTGTTGTACGACGAACACTAGCAGATAACTCAACAGACAAGGCCGAAATCTTAACAGCACGCCGCAATAAGAATCCAGTCTTCAACACAAGCGGCAAACAACTCGAGTTCAGAGGGAATGTGATGGATATGCCTGTCTCCAAACAAGCGAGCCCGGAGCGGGAGACTTACCGTTGGTGCCGGGAGGACATGCGCATGAGTAGCCATTGACAAGGTTGGAGCACGTCCCGTCAAACAAACACGGGTTACTGGCGCACTCGTCTATGTCTGTCTCACAGAGTTCGCCTGTGTAGCCCTCGTCACACTGGCAGGTGTACGAGGCCTGTCCGTCTATACACTGTCCGTTCTTACATCTGTGATCGAAACAATCGTCCTCGTCACTCTCACAGTCTGTGCCTCGAAATCCTATAAAAAAACCCAGAAAACATCGAATGCATTAGTTCGAGGTAAAAAGATTTGAGTTTGATTACATCCGAAGCGTTTTGGGCGTGGGGGAATTGCTTACCTCTTGGACACCAACATCTGTATCCGCTTATTTCATCGTAACATATCCCACCATTCTCGCAGGGGGAACTTTCACAGTCGTCTATATTGATGGCGCACGTAGGGCCGGTATAGCCTGATGGTTAAAAGGTTAAATTGCTGTGAACCACGATATTATCAAGCCAATAATGCGATAAAATTAATCCTTTTCCATATTGCAGAAATTTGTGAGATGTATATATTAGCATTGTAAGGTTCATTGTATAAAAGGGACAACAGATGTCGCCACTAACCTGGTAGACAGTGGCATTCAAACTTGGCCACTTTATCCACACAGACACCGTCATGAAGGCAGGGGCTACCTTCACATTCGTCGATTTCCTCTTCACAGGTAGTCCCTTGATAACCTGAAAAATAAAAAAAAGCCCGATTTATTATATTTTCCATTTGTAACCGTCACATGCCAGTCTAATTGAATAGAGAAAAATCGCGCGCGTGTATATGGCTAATGGCGGAAATATGGCAATCTATAAGGATGTGATGCTCAAAAAATGTTGAACAAGGAGTAATTGTAATGTAAATGTGTCAATATGAGTGAGGCTCTCTTGGGCCCAGCGTTCACCCCCCTTATTGATTAGAACGTCAAATAGAGTAGAGGGCAGGCAACCAAACATAGCGATTAATAACGGTCTGAATTAGACAGGCAACGCCCTTAAGAGATTTCACTTTTATAAAAGACCCATTCTTTATCTCGAGAAACAATTTATTTAAGTCGCGTCTCCGTTAAACGTCAGACAGACATGGGGGTTAATTCGGGACCAGTATTTACATATTACCTAGTCAGTACAAGTCCCGTCTGGGTGTTAGCCGCCAGGGTAACCTGGCACGACTAAATGATTCAGCTAAATTTAAAACATCATTGTAACTTAAAAAACTATAAAATGCTCTCCAGTGCACTCGTTAATAAAACGCAGGTGGTAAAGATGGTTATTCTCACAGGTAGAACACGGGTCATGGGCACAGTAACCGAATAGCACGCCAGAAACTGTTATATAAGTGTTCACACTTTTAATACGTTCTCCAGGGAAACTTTCCAACACAAAACATTCTATTAGCAATATCGCAGAATTCAGTAAGTCGTTGTCCTGCGAGACATAATAACAGCGTGCGGAAATATGATTATAATGAGATGTAGCTTTTTGACAACATCGCCCCTCAGGCAGTAGCACGGCGAACACCTGGACAAATTATACAAAAGGTGTGTAACCTGTTAAACTGCCGAGTTTTACCTTACAAGTCAATCACGTGTGATGTATGGGGCGACAACTGGCGGACCCCCCAAAATAGGAATCTGGTCATCTGCCGCAGGGGCACGAGCGAATTTATCTTGTTCCAGGTTTCGTTTTATCCGTTGTTCTAGGACTGGGTAATGAATACATTTAGCCACGGGCACATAAATCACGCCTAATGAAAATGTTTAAAATAATCATCACAGATGGGCACTTGTTAGATCACCGGCCCCTTCTCTGTTGTTTTAAGTCACCTGGAAAATTTTATTCTAAATTAGTGGGACATCCTTTTGTTCTGCGACGCGCTAACAGACAGAGGTGACCCTCAATTAATATGCTGGCCCATGAAAATTCAACAGCAGTGATTCAATGCCGTCTGGAGTTGCCTAACTTGTAGCTGCCTAACGGTGTAGAGTATCCTGCTTAAAACACCGCTCGGTCGGAAGAATTGCAAATAATTACAGCTAATTATCATTGTTTAATGCTTCGGGCATGGAGTTCTAATTTGTCATTACCATCAAATTTGGAGCACCATCCCCACTTGTGATCTTTGTGAGTGGAATATAAATTCTCGAATTTGCACCAGCCCAGAAAACGTTTTGACAAATGGTATTTAGGCCCGGTGACTTCTCATCAGTATTGAGATAGGGCCCGGTGGAATCATATGAACATCTGCTCTTCACAAAACCCAAACCTCTCGCATATGATTTCACAAACAATATCGGCGTTCTTCAATCCTCAGCCAAGTGTTAAATTCACAAGTCCCTCAGCTAAAAGGGACTCAGTGCGAAGGCAGCTGCATATTTCTTTGTTTCATTCAATTTTGTCAATTTGCTTAACTATTATTTGAAATCCAGCACATTGGTTCCCAGAAATATAAAATTCGCCTGGCGGGTTACATCTAACTGTTTATTGAGTGTTGATGGAGACCCCTATTCAAATGTGCTGCAGCCCATAAAAAAAGAATCCCTACTCGTTTAAACGCTCTCTAAAATGTATCTATCATTTTCAGAAGATTCATAAAAAGTGTAAGTGCCGATAAATCTCCTTGAAGCGATTTCAATGGGTGGACAGTCAATTGGACAATTTACTCTTCACATTATAATTCATATGATATAAATCAAATTCAAATTGGTGCCATAAAACTCTGTGTGAAGAGAACTTCATAAGTCATGTCATACATGTTCTTAAACACGACGAAACACGAGATGTTTGCCCAGAAACAAATATTTACAATTCGGAAAAAAAGAGTCACCCAACTATCCACAAGAGTGCCTTTGTTGTGTTTCACACTGGGAAACTTCAATCTAGGAAGGCGGGGACAGTTAACTGTACAAAGAATTCTGCTAAGTTTAAAATTAGTTTTGTCGGGGGAATCTCCGTTTGTTCCCAGGGTGTCAGTCCGAATATTTCAAAATTCTGCGACATACTACAAAGGCGGGACCAATTGAAAAACAGAAATCCATGAACGCTTCACTCTTAAATGAAAGCTTTGCAAACTCAATGGGTTGACTTAAGGTCCCATGAAATGAAAATATTTAGAACAAAGCAATGATCAACTGTCACATTGTGCGAGTTTTTGCGCTTATCTGAATTTTCCCACACTGCCGGACGAATCATTACTCTCAGCTGGGTTATCACGCGAACTCCCCAATCTCGTGACTTCTCTCCACTACCTGTGCATAATTAATATCCGCAGACCGCTCACAATTGTTCAGGTAACTCTTTATTTAATAACCCCCATGAAAAAGAGCAGTTGGTGTCACGGGAGCGGTGTGCGTCTCTCGGCCACGCCGTTCTATCAATGCGCAAAATACATGGGCGTGGGAGGGTGTGAATATTCTCCCTGAATGCAAACAATTTAAACATAATGACTAGAATTATCAATGCACTTCCCCGGTGCGGGACACATGATGTATGTTTGGAAATATACATGTATCGAAGTCATGCAGTTTTGGGCAAAGTTTGTTTCAATTTAAGATTGAAAATAGCTGGGGGCGGTGGTGAATAGGTTGACGGTCTGTGAATTCAAGCTCTGACCAGCATTATAACCATGTCATCACATCAAACCAGGATGTCTTTCGCCTCTTTTAACACGCCCGATGAGACCGTCTGCGGAAACTTTGGAACAGTTACGTCTCGAGCCGAGCCCCGGTGAAGCGTAAAGCCTGTCATGCGAAATGTGTGTCCCTCGTGCTCCCGCCTTTTGAAGACGCAATTGCCGTGGGTGACAACAATCGTCCCCCGCCCATGACGTCAGGCCCCCATGTGGACGGGCTTTGTCGCCGGTGCCCACACAGCACAAGCTACTAAATTCCTACCTTTCTCTGCACTCCTCCCTAATTATGCTTGGCAACTTATTCAATTGTCCAGTTACACAATTGTAATGATAGCCCTGCAAAGCGTAGATTCATCGCGCTTAAAGCAGTGCTCATCGATCAGCCGGGCACACAGTGGCAATCTCAGCATTAAACACAAGCCTAATTCATGTGTGATAATTTAAAACAGATGGAAGGTCATTCTTTACGGAGACCAGACTGACTCCTAAACAAGGGAAAGCATTCTGATTTCAATCTCAAATCGCCCATGTGATCTGATGAGTGACAATATTATCAACATTTATCTAACATTTGGCACGGCCTGCCTGTTTAAACGTCTGATTCCAGATTTGTTGGTTTGGATCAAGTGCGGCATGTTGACGGACACGAGAAACAAGGGCTGGTTTGAGTTTTTAATTTGTGTTCGGCTACTGAAATATGTTATTCATAAGGTGACTGTTTTAAGACGTAATCAAAATTATACGAGCTGATTAATGTCTGATTTTAATGCTGGAAGAGGTTGCCGTTCAGGATGTTACATCAGTCGGTGCCTGGGCAAGATATAAAAGTTAGAGGCCGCGTTGTCTTCACATTCCAATCTGGCTAAGATCGCTTGGTGCCACACTTCCTGACCTAGCTGTCTGCTAGTGCCGAGCCTAGACAACGCGCACCGTTACTAGTTGCGTTGCGTCACATTTACCCCAAATGATTTTGACATGAGAACAAGCTCTCGGTTGGTAACAGTACATCGCTGAGGTCGGCAAGTACCAAGGTCAGGCAATAAACATGAGTATCTGGCGAAATTTTTGCGACATGTGCCGAGCTCCGGCGAACCGGGCTGAGATGGAAGAAAGAGGAGCGAGATGATTGTCAATATCAGGGAGAATAGGTTAGCTTTCCTCACCCGCTGATTTCACGAGGGCGGAGAGCAATGAATGATAGAGTTTTCCCACAAGGATCCGGCAATTCTCATAACCTCCGCGCAGCTCGTTTTCATCCATCAATCCCGGAATGCCAAACGACTTTGTAAATCTCACCTCGACGTTTTTTGCTCGTCTTATCTGTCTAAATCGAATCTAAGAGCTGATGAATTGTATCAAAGTGCAGGGGACAGCTGAAGTGGCGGGGATGAGCGCTGATTATCAAACAACAAGGGCCGTACATCAAAGAAACAAAGCCAGTGTTTGACGCAAGATGTTAACCCAATCTAGGAATGCAGAGCAAAAGTGAGCGCCAAAACCTAGCTAAAACTAATTCTTAATTCAATCAAACGCTGTGAATAAGTGAAGAATACGACACTAAATTCCCGACAGCTGATCTGAATCATGGCCATGAACAAATACAATATCCCCCGTGAATTCTAATATAACAGTTCTAAAAAACGTATCCGTCTCCTTTCTTCGGTAATTATTAGAGGCGTGGCAGAGCATGAAAAGATCGATCGGGTGGTGTGGCAATCCCACTGAGCCCCTCCAAGCACGACCACAATTAGTGGCGGTGGCCTAATTATAATGCCTTGACATAATCCCGGGGGGAGGGGGGCAGGTAGGGGCCCGCACTGACCCCGTGTAGTCTGAGAACAGTGGGAGAGCCCGGCCCGGGGGTGGTGCCCGCGGACATACAGGTGCTCGCCGGACAATGCACGCGCACTTTGTCGGACATGCTGAATATCAAACCAGTCACAGGTGGCTGCGGGGCATTCGCTTATTGCCATTTAATTCTCGGCCACATTCTACCGTGAATTCAATATGGGTGGCTGGGGAGTGGTGGATGAAACCGCAATGCCACTTGATTCGCATTACCATATTAGAGCAGGAGCACACTCCACCAACCCTTGTGGTGGCTGACATGCTCGGATCAAATCTCAAAATCCGCAATTAATCCAAAGTTAATTGTCAACTGCATCGACACGACTTAAGGTCGAATGTTTGCAGTCCTCTACGCGCGACACCGAAAGTAGAGCCATGGTGAAAAAAATCAATTCTGATCTCTCATGACGAGGGTCCACGCCTCCATCAACTCAATGGTATGAATTATTTACATCATTAAGCGCCTTGTCACACAAAATAACAATCATCGAAATCTTACTAGTTAAACGATGCACGTCAAAGAGGCCATCTTTAACTTGTAATCATTACATCGCTTTACGTGTAATTACACGCGTTTGCAAATATCAATTAACAAATTAATGAGCAGAAAAAATGACAGATTACTGGAGTCGTGTTGATGTACTCGTATAGCAAAGCTATCCAGATTGACATGCTTTACCTGACCCCCCGCGCTCCCTGTATCCGGGTAATTTACAAGAGGAGAGTCGCGTTTCTTGCACCTGTGGATACAGTTTACACGTATCTCAGCATGTTGGCTTAACCACCAACGTCGCCATTAGGGCCCCAATCTTCGGTGATATAAACCCGTTCATGCATAACGATTTATCTATTGCCACTCAGCAATTCGTCTGCCCCGCGTGTCAAAAATCCACTTGATCTTCAGCGACTTGGTAAATTCTGACAACTTAAACATATGTAAGTAAGCAGAGGTGCTCGAGAATGTTTAGTTTATGATATTTAACCCATCGCTGCTTCTGATGAGCCATGTGCCTGCTTAACACCGCCTCAGCCATTTACTCCCCACCTGGTAACTCAACAGTAATATATTTTCACAGCCAGTCAACATATTGCCTATGATTCTGATATATTTTGTCAGGCCCTCTCACTCGGTTGGGAAGGTAATGCCAGATTTTTGCGTGTAGCCCTGCCAAATGTTTTTCAAATGTTTACAATCCATGTTCACTTGCAGCGCAGTATGACTGTTTTCATTACCAGGATTCTGACTACTGACAGCTTCTAGTGTACACAATTAATCATCGTATTTATCATCTAGCCAAATACACATGGCATATCTTCCATGATTCCTAAACATTCCTCTACGATTACCGACTTATCAGGGGTCTAAAAGCTTTAGGATATGTAAAGGGAATCGTGAGACAGATAAGGCTTTGTATTGCCTGGTCTTTCACATGGAAATGAGAGTAAATTCTCCGTATATTTCCCGCGTCTTAGTTTTACAAGAGTTTAAAAAGTAGACGTTATAACCTTAGCAAACATTGAAAGTTTATATATACAAACTCCGAGTGGGGTTTAATGCGGAAGGGTCATAACATGTGGTTGCTATAATATATTTGTATTGATATAATGTAAGACGCCTCTAGTGCGATCATGAAACAACTGTTAAAGCCCCTGGCAGCAAGGGAATTTTAATGACAAAGGAGAGAGCGAATCCTATATTAAGTTGACATGAAAATAAGAAGATAGTGTTTTTGACCCCCGGATACACCCTTAAGCTATAAGATACACATTGAAGCACTTGGTGGCTGCGAAAGAGTCCCAAATCCACTTTACCACTGCCAATGTCTAACATCATTATATTTGCCGGCAGCAGGCGCTTCATACATATGTTGTCGAGAGGGGAAGGGGAATATGACAATGTTTGGTACTCACCATCCATACAGACACAAGTAAATTTCCCCTTGTGATCAAGACAGGTGCCGTCGTTCATGCATGGGCTGGACGCGCATTCATTCACGTTGATTTCGCACCTTGGGCCGGTGAATCCGACAGCACACTCGCACCGGTAGGATCCAGGTGTGTTCACACAAGTCCCGCCATGCTCACACGGTGACCGCCAACCTGGACAAGACAAGAGATGTCAAATAAAGGTAGCCATCAAAGGAGATGGGTGAGAAGAGTTCATAATACAATTCAACCGCTACAGTTGCCAAAGAATAGTTAAAAACTGCAATTATGTTGGGCTTTAAAGACCGTTTCTCTTAAGTAGGGTTCATCAGATTTGATTTAGATTACAGCAGCTGCAGCAACAAGAGTACTGGCATTTGTTCAGTTTAAATTATCCTTTATCAATGAGATTTCCTCGCGCGTGATACGCAGATCTCCTTACTTAACAATTTATTATTAAAACATTAACTACTTAAGCATAAGCGAGTTTTGCCTCGTGGGAAAGTTAAAGAAACAAAACAAGAAGAGCAAGGAATCGCAAGAAGTCAATTAAGTAGCATTTAACTATTAAACGAAAGTCGTAATGTGTCAGGCACTTAATGTGATTACTTTTTAATCACTGGAATATGAAAAATAGGGTTTCAGCGTAGTAGGGATAATCTTACTTTCTTGGCATTCGTCTACTTCTTGTGTGCAGTCGTCTCCGTACCAGCCTTGCGGACAGGAGCAGATGTAAGAACCGTCCATCGGCGACGTCTCACATATGGCCCCTGCGTGACACGGGTTGCTGAGACAGGCATCCTCCAGATGGCAGCGTAATCCTGAGATCAAAGCACAAAACACATAAAGTTTAATCCAAATAAAGAAGAAATCCGCAGACATGGTCACAGAACACACAGTTTACATCCTAATAAGCACACTAGTTGTTCCTTCTCGCTCTCATATCGGAGTGAATATTGAGATTGGAGACGGAAAGCGGATGAGATTTCTATATATAAGTGGGTGGGAAAATGAGAAGAAAATATCATTTATTGGTCATATACGCAGTGACCCTTGACACGTACTGGGAAAACTTGGCACATCCGCACACATAGAAATCTAACGAAAACGTTCAGCATGAGTTTACAACTTTTGTGAAAAATTAATGAGGTCTGTCACCAAGATCCCCTCTTCATGTGAAAAAGGCAAGGTAAACCTATATCACATGTACATACTCTTATTCAACAAATAATAACATGGGGAAATTTAGAACAAAGGCACAACGGTCGTACATACATCTGCCCCTATCGTATGAACTCAAGCGAAGTTCCCATGCTGTGGTTTTTAAAATCTCATCATAAAACGTTACAGAAATGATACGTGGGTAGGCAGAGGTATAGTATTCGACATACGATACTTATCAGTGCGTTCTGAAGATTCGTTCAGTTACACCTTGAAATGACAATGACACATCGTCAGACCATGGGAAAGTAAACCATTAACGAGAAATGTCAAATTAATCAATAATAACGATCATTTTATCGCCAACCGATGTAACTAAATATTGTAACTCAATGAATAATAATTTTGATATAATCAAATGAAATGAGTTAAGCTATCTAGATTAGTCTGACTGTGCACTTCGAGAATGCTGACACGAAGCCTTTCGAGAGTAATAAAATACACTTGAATATATCATCATTGGATAAACTTTGCTTCAAGATAGATCCTTTTGTCATCCATCTGATTTGATTAAGAGAGCCTATCAATTTTAATTTCATTTGTTTTCTATCAAACATCTGTCACTCACCGCAATCATTATTTATCATTCGTTTCTGAATGGTTTAATTGACAAGAAAGTCAAATGTTCACATCAATAATCCAGACGTCTCGAATCATATTCAACTTGAAAAAGCCCCATAAAAACGCCACTAGAAGACTAGTTAAAGCAACGTAAGCAGCTATCGCAAGATAATTACAGTAAACTACCCATAATATCCCAATAAATAACTTCTCCCAGAAAAGGACAGTAAAATTGCTTCGCCGCACGCTATCGTGGCATTACGAAAACTTTGATGTTGGGATAGTTGAAAATTCGGCATGATCGGTACCTTCGCAAGTTCTTATATTTGCAATGAGCCTCATCCAACCGATAAATATGACCACGTCCATAGATTGAAAGAAAATTGAAACGTGTAAAATCACGCCAATCTAACTCGGTCTAGTGAGCATTGCAGTTCCTTGTAATCGAGCGCTTGTTTCTGTCCACTTAATGTAAAAAGGTAAGTTGACACCTTAAAGGCCACAAAAACTAAATCTAGTATTTGCTTAAGCCCCCGACTGACCCTAAACAAAGCGTAACGTCGGCACATATCAGTGCGGCTACCATGTTTACAGTGACTCATATACAACAAGCAATCACCTCCAGCAATCATGCGGTAACATAGGCGTAGGTCGGCAGTTTTTATGAGTAAATCACCGATACAAAGTAAACTTGAACAACCCACAAGTGAATACCGCGATTCGGTGAAAAGAAAGGTGTAAAAAGGTGTAATAAACCCGGTGATCTCAAGCCATAACATTTGTATTTGGATTGCGCCGTAAGACGTGCAATGGAGTAAGCGAGAAACCATTGAACAAATATCTAGAATACTTTCCCATGGACGAGGCTCCGCACAGATGCCCCTTGGCTTGACCTTTAACCTCATTCCACTTTCACAAGCAGCCGTTTTGCATGTTTGTGCCCTGAAGCAGTGAAGGTGTACGTAGAATAATCATACACCATCCATCGAGAAAATAACAAGTTCGACTGCCATCAAACATAGAAATTAGCGCAAGGTGTAGATTAACGCTTCTGATTTCTTCACGCACCCATCTATTTTACCGCTTCTTTTATCAACGCTGGGAGGTGAGTTATTACCACAGGAAACCTGCCTAATAAAAGGACGGGAGGTTGCTTCTGGCACGCAACAATCTCTTATCAAACAACAAATGGTCAGCGCCATTCCGCTATCTTGTCGACAATCTTCGACTTATTCTTTGAGTTGTCAAACATCTTTATGAGATAGTTTGGATACCTCCCCGGGACGATAAGACCTCACGGGCGGGGTCTTACATGAGGCAGAAAGCTTTTGTTAGCATTTTTTTTTGCTTTACGTTGTTAGACGGAAATGTTTAATAACAGTATCCGTGGAAACCGTTTATGGCGCTGAGCTACAAGCTATAAATCACTAGGAAATATGGGGTGTCATTAGCTGAGTGACACATTGTCTTTATTTTTCTTTGTTTTCTTTGTTTCCACGACTTGTTATTGACAGCGCGGACCTGCAGAGGATGTTTGAGACATCACAGATTCCACGCCTTCCACCGGCGTTCACATGCTACAGGCCCGAGGTTGACACCTCAGCTCAGCCGGTGTCATGTCGGAACACCTCAGCTGGTGTTCACTTGGCACCGCAACAAAACTTCTCGCCATCAGTCTCTACTCAAAACCTTGTACATACGACATAAATTCTTGAGGTATCTCTTTTGTGTGTCCGCACCGAGTCCACCTGTTTGTCATATAAAGTATGCGACAGAGGCGATCGCAATGTGTCCGGTGATTTGACGTGGTGCAGGCGTCCGCTGGCATCGACAAGGTTACCGGCGGTGACAACGTGCCGCCGGTAGTTTTGTTGAACCTGATGTCCACCAAAAATTAGTAACAGACGCAGGAGAACAGGTTTATTGACCATAACCTTGTGTATATTCGAGCGGGGACATGCATAAAACGCACATTATGCGCTTTGAACGGGGCTCTCCAATCACGATTGTCGGGTTAATGAAAATCTAGAGCTCAGTCGGCAGGCGCAATGAGTATAAAATCTCATCTTTCAGAGCCCCCGAATATTTGAAAGGTTTTTATTAATAAGCCTGAATACCTGGGGCCAGGCTGTTAAATCAGGGCTCATCACGCCTTAATGAAGCCGTAGTGCACACATTCCCTCCTGTCATCCCATAATAAGTGGACATGATTAGTTCGCGCGGGCCCCTATTGTAACCAAATTGGCAGGTGACCCTGGCAAAAAAACATCAGTTCTAGGAATGTTCAAGGCTATTCAAATACTCGGGCGGCCTCGCGCGCAGCATACTTAAAGGAACCCTCGGGACAATCGCGCATAGAAATATACGGATCTTCTGCGCCGCGATGCGTGACAAAGAAAGCCCATTTGCATACCGCAAGGGATGCGTCTCTCCCTCGCACCTGCTCCCCAGACATATGCGACATATTTACCATTATAACAGGAGTCGGAGACAGTGCAGAACAAAGTCTTAGACCACGCCGTGTCAACACAAATTCGTGTCTATTCATCACAGTTGTTTGGTAAGAAATGCAGCCGGCCTCCAACAATTTTGTCGACATAAATTTGGGCTTCAGGCATCAGCGTTAATAAAAGAACTCGGTGAATAGAACCCGTTGCAGCAACTGTTCTGTCACATATGCATTTTTTCTAGGGAGTTTTGTAAGCTAGGGGCGAAGGTTGCTACCAACAGCATGCCTGAAAGATGCTAACTCGAAGACGTAAACAGGCGTGTACAATTCCTTCGGTATGCGCAGCTCAATTTATCTCTCATTATTTACCCGGTTTCCTGCTTCAAGAAAAGGACTTAACGAACCAGTAAATTTGTGACATAATAAACAATCCACCCCTATAAGGAATATACGTTGGTTGAAAAGTAAAATCGTTTGCTTCGTACGAATACAAAATTTGACCTAAAATGATTCTCAATGTGTGAAGAGCGATAGGTAGAAAATTAATTTGTGGTCATTTAATTTAACATCCATTAATTGGAATTTATCGGTTATGAACCAGATCGCGAGTTAGCGGGGTAAAAAAGGCGAATGTGTGAGAGAGGTCAGCACTTGTCAAGATGAATCACTCGCGTGCACGTCATATTAGGCAAAACTTGCACTCCCTAATGTAATTAATGCTTACCTCTTTTTCCCTTAGGACACTCGCAATAGTAGTAGCCAACACGGTCGTGACAGGTGCCTCCATTATAGCAGGGTCTCTCACTACAGTCGTCCGTGTTCACCTCACAGGTGGAACCCTCCCAGCCGTTGACACAGATGCAGAGGTAACCTCCGTCCTGGTTCCTGCACGTCCCCCCGTTCTTACACGGGGAGGGGCTCTGGCTACACTCATCTACATCCTCCCTGCAGTACGCTCCTATAATCAACACAAATATCCAAATAAACATTCAGTATTCAGCAATATTTCACGCGTATAAACTCCTGGTGGATGGGGTTCTCGCTCAAAAAGTCGCTTGTCATGTTGTCAGTGTGTTTTGGAAACATATTAAGCAAAGTTATGGCAATACGTAGCAAATTGGTTGTTAAACACGGTGTATGTGACTACAGGAAAACAAGCCTGGCTTTTTGCCCGGACAAGACAGAATTTGTGCCAAACCAGTATAGGATTTCCCGTCTTTGTTCATTAGGCCGATTTGCCATTATTAGTCACAGCAGCAGGGCGACTCTGCCAAAAAAACAAGACACGCGGATGTATAGCAATGTCCACCCCGTGCCTCTCGGTTTCTAGGAGAACAAAGAGCTTTAAATACGAATAGATAAAGAGAAACCGTTTCGTGGGTTGTCATGCGATACCGAGCTAATGTTTATTCCTCTTATGAAAAGAAATCTGGGTCCCTCGCAGAAATATTATCAGCCACAATCAAAGACCCTCGTCTTTTACAATCGCAGTTGTCAGATTACCGGTATGTCCATTCTAAATGGCTCGGCACCTGCCTTAATCAGTTCTAAACAACCGCAAAAATTACCGCTCACGTGAAGTCTATAATTATACTTCTAGTCGCCTATTATCCCAATCTTGTGACTTATTGGAACGCATGGTTGAACGCGTAATGTGTCCT
>JAXGGS010139087.1:0-18495 GCA_035585475.1 Armandia brevis
AATATACTGGCAAATTAGCCAAATATACTGGCAAATTAGCCAAATATACTGGCAAATTAGCCAAATATACTGGCAAAACAGCCAAATATACTGGCAAATTAGCCAAATATACTGGCAAAACAGCCAAATTATAAAAAAAAAATAAAAAAAAATAAAGGCATCTGCCGCCCCAAAGGATCGGCCCATATAAAAGTCTGCCGTACCCCCCATATTCTGGCGAAAAAAAAAAGCCTGCCGCACGGTCCCTGGCAAAAGCCAAATAATAAAAAATAAAACTTTACCTGCCGCCCACACCCCCTTCTCAGCGGAAAAAAACCCTGAGAAACAATTTATTAATTTTATGAAGCCTTACCTGTCCTAATATTTCTTTGTTTTCAGTTGGATTTTCGAGGTTGCCCCAAGGGGAGTAGTAAAAGTTCATCAAGTCATAAGCCTCCGAGATTGGATAATCAGGTTTATCAATAAGATATTCAAACCAGCTGACTACTTCAGCCAATTCATACTGCCAGGCTGTTCTGTTCCATCCTGCTGCTTCTGGTACGGTCCATGGGAACACTAGAAGCGCATTTTATCTTACAAATAAGATTTTCAAATTTTCAAATTTATTATTTAAATGTGTAAATCACGGACATAAACTCAGTAAATGTAAATTAAAGGGACATCCTGGTAAAAGAGGGAAATGGGGAGAGAATGATTGCATATCAAGATGTTTCACTTATTGGCGATTACTAACGCGGCTTACGACTGTGAATATATATGTATATGATAATGGTAATATTGAGTATCATGAGTACGTACTTCCAAATACATAGAGGACACATTCTCCCGTGTTGGAACCGATCATCATCGGTTTGTCGTTAAATTCCCCTCTATCCATCATGTCAAAGGGATGCTCTGGGACATAATCCCCATCTATAACAGGCACCATGCCGAGGCAAAACTGTAATGCATCAAAATTATGTATATATAAATTGCACATTTATGTCATCCACATGTATACTTTAGCTTAACTTTATTACATGCACATGTAATACATGTATGCAAATATATACATAATGTCAGAATATGATACACTAGAAGATTAATATTTAAAAATTGGACTGATTTAATTGACGAATTCAAATGGAATGAAACTGACCACATTACACTGGAACCCATTGGCTAAGCTGACCAGCCGTTGAGTTGACATTTTTTGTAAACATTTTAGTAAAGTCTTATAATCACAGCTAGCGGCATGTTAATAGGCCTGTCATATATATATACATGTATATAATGCGAGCAATATTTAAGCACTGGAAATTTATATCCAGACAGTATTGACGCAACATTCTGATGGATTCTCCATTCTAGTACATTAGTATAGCTATCCTCGATCCTAGTTGCCTTTAGTCATACAGCCTCAGAGCAAATCACGAGGCGTGGACTGACTTGTATATTATAATATGTATCAAATAGTGAATCCGGCCAGTGTTGCCTTAATTTATGAGGTCTGATACATGTTTTTCGTATGATCTAATTAATAATCTAAGCACCAATTATAAAGCATTAGCAGATAACGATATCATACCCCGTGACAGTCAAACCGGTTAAACCCTCTTAAGTCCTTTTGGTCAATCTGCTTAAGGCAATTCACCCAGTCTTCAGTCGGTAGATCTGTATTACACGATGCCCTCTCGGCTACCTGAGGAAGCAGTTTACCTGGCTCTTGCAGCGGGGAATTAAATGCCCAGAAAGCCAATTCATTGCCACTCTGTAGAAGGGCTTGGTCAAAATAATCTGAAAGAAAATATTTCTTCTGTGAATATGAAATTAAAACAGCTTCAATTCATATGGATTTCAAACTCTGGATTTTGTTAGATTGTGATACAGTATATATATGTATATATGCATTGTACGATATACCGTTGGCATGAGGGGAAACAAGATGCGCTCCGATACTTCCAGCTCCAGCGCTCTGACCAAATATGGTAAGTTTGTTGTGATCACCTCCAAAGGCAGCGATATGAGTCTTCACGAATTTCATAGATTCCAGCTGATCCCAGAGTCCATAATTTCCTTTTAGATAACCGTCCTCAGTAGATGCAAAACCTGTAAATGAGAAAACCCAATTACTTAAAGCATTGTCAATTGCAAGTTGAAGATACACCATAGGATTAATGTGGTGGTGAGGGTTACACCTATATTTTAATCTGGCCTATATTAAGAAAACATATTCTATATATGTATTATAAGTGAATAGTGCTTATCTCATTGAGCACTTAGTTTACCGGGTTTTAAATTTTAATTAGAAACAAGTTTATACGAAGAGGGCGAGGTAGGTATATGGTCATAACGACTACGCATTGTCACAGACTGTCTAGTAGACACCTAATTTGATAACTCCATGGGATGTCTGGCTTTCCTAAATACCGTTTCTGTCATTTTCGAAACCATTCTAATGTGCATGCAAGAGGATGAAATTACTTCTATCAACTTGCAATGACACTTCTAAAAATGTATTTGTTCAGCTTTAGTGAATATCATGGGCGAAAAAAGAATATGATCCGACCGGCGTCATATATATACTGGACTGGCAGGGAGTTCCACGCGCATAAAAATTTACAATCAGAGCGCTACAGCTCGGATATCAGCAGAATTGCTAGCAATCGCTCGCTCCAGTGTTCGACTTTCGAGGCGGTGACTTTACATGTTTAAGATGAGTGGCAAGCGATACACGCTTAGGTGAGCACATGGTGACCTGCTGAACCTGCTCGGATTAATCAGCACCAGCTGGTTAAAAGACCGGCAGGTGAGCTAACTGGGTGAAGCAAACTGTTCGAGCACAGATCTATATGACCGGAGGGGGGGTGGGGGGACTTATGTGTAGTGGCTGGGTATGTCCATTGTACCTGATGGCGGGTGTCCAGATCATCTTTAACCTAGACCTAGACATTAGATCTGGGTGGTTGACGTCAGAGCGACGGCGCCGGCCAAGTATAAGACAGGGCGCTTCCGCATCAGTGGCTCAAAATGGCCCAAGGTTATAATTAGCTCACTTTATTGTGTGATCCATGGTGTGATTAATTCGATTTAAGTTCTTACCAAAGATTGACAGTCGGTAGTTCATTGTAACAACCACAACTCCCTTGTGAACTAGGGTTTGACCAGGGTATTGCAGATTTCCACCTCCCTGGTACGCTCCACCAAAAAAGTACAACATCACTGGATACGGACCGCCAGAGGTATCCTAATGGTGTCCGAAATGTGACAAAAATTATTATTTGAGACAAAATCCGGAATTCAGCCCGATAAATAAATCTGCTACGGCGATATATAAACAAAAGTCCAGCACACTCGTAAATTAAAAATAGGGATTAGAACCAATCATAATAGCGATGAATTCATTGTAATGATCCTCCTTTAGACCGGTTTATGCAGTATGAGAAACAGTTAATTAACTGTCCATTGTCCCCGATGTTGTACTTACAACAGGTGCGAATATGTTTACAAATAGACAGTCTTCGCCATAATTATCGCCCCAGGCTCTGTCTTGACCTGACAGAAAGAAGATGCCGCCTCCCTGTGGACACATGGTTCTGTGGTGATCTGCAACATATCTTCCTCCAGGTAAAGGCTCAGCTGGCTCTGGTTTCTATAGATACACAACAAATTGAATTGCTTGCGTGGGAAGTGTGTGGTAATAATCAGACCTCCATCGAGTATTTGCGAACAATATTTTTAGGATCAATGAGAATCGTTTTTAGATAAAGTGGTAATGATCGATTTGTTCATAGAAATTACCTCCCATCTGCCAGGTTCCTTTGCAAATCGGATGCCTAACCAGGACATGCAGTTGTCCATTTCATCCCCTGAATCCATATCTACCTCATGACCCACATATGTGCCTAAACTCGTAACTGCCTCAACAGAACGTTTCAGAGGTGCTGCATAAAAGAAGTACATATTATTGTTATGGTTGAACAAATAGTTAATTATATCCGAAATGCCGATGTAACTGGCTGGTTTACTGCTTTACATGTTTAATCATTTTTGATGATATCATATCAAATCTTAAAATAATTAATGTGCCATTGAATCTATATCTAAAAACATAATTGCTCCTGCACGTGACTCAATGTCTTATAACACCACTCTTGGCTTACATCTGGTCGTAGTAGAGGTAGGGACTGTGGTCGATCGTGTCGGCAGGCTTCGTGATGTAGTGGACTGTTGCGTTGTTGACTGTTGCGTAGTCGACTGCTGGGTTGTTGGCTGTTGTGTTGGACACGTTACCCCTTGAAATACATGTCTTATTCATAGATTATAGTGCGAAACCGCATGACTGTGTCTAATTCGATAAAATAATTGTGATACTAATATTCGAGTTGTACAAGTCACCATTGAATGAAACATCACCATATTTAGTAGGAATGTCAGTCTTACCTTCACATGTATCACACGTCACGCTGTTTTTACTGAGGGGAACAGCGATGCCAGCCACGACTATAGTCGTAACAATACACACCACTGAAAAATAATTCGAACCGGTACATTTTGTTAATCACGGAAAGTGTGTGCGAATTCATTTATAGTAACTGTTAAAGTAATTGTTACTCTTAAAACATTTATTTTGAGTTGCGTGTTTTGAGTCATTGACCGGACCATATAAATCGCATGGCAATTGATAGAAGTGGGCTAGCTAAATTCTCCGACAATAAATAAACCGCGATCAGCAAAACCCCAAACTCGAACGACGTAGTTTTATGAAATAAACCCTAGTATCAATAGTTATAATGTTTGACAAATGTTCAAAACTTACAGCATCCCACAATGACCATTCCATTACAAGCTGTGGTCTTTTTAATTGAATGTTGGCTTTGTGCGTCCTTTTCTGTTACCGGGAAGGAAAATTCAGGGTCTGTTTTCTCCCGCTCGTCACCCATGATGTGTCTGAAAGAAGTAGTAATGGATACATATAATATCCGATGGATATTGTAGGAGATATCCAGGCTGTGATGATAAGCAATTCATCACATGGAAGTATCGGTGTGAAATCGGGCGAAAGACCAATTCATACTACTACTGCATGTCCATCCATCTTCTACATTACCTCTGTAATCAACTTAAATTTAGAGATTTTATCCCCAATATTAATTTGTTGATATACCAAAACTGTTTGTAATAATGTATGAATCAATAATATGTCCATACATTATGCAATAAATGTAAATACTGACTTTTTGAGGACACTGATCGAGGTGTTACTCCGACGTAACCGTTAACTTTATAATCCTTATGCATGCAACTATAATACTCAACTTCTATGTGAAGTATTAGCACATGTATACATGAATACAACCCTTGCAAACAATCCCCCAAGTTATCAATACAGTCGTCTCATTATTTATTATTTACTCATGATGAATGCATATTTCATTACAAGTTTGATGGCATCAATTAAACAATAATCCTTTGGCAATTTTGAAATATCTTAAGTATTCATCGATCAGTATATCATCATAATTATGTGATTTTTGAGAACAATCATGATGACTGTGAAAATCTAAGTCATTGAGATAATAATGTGTTCAAATGCTTCATCAATGGAATCAAGATTTTAAAACAAATACAAAGATTGCTCTTGCAATTTTCGGTCATGTATTATGAATTCCTGTGTAACAAACTGCGCAAACAATTCAGAACAATGAATGACTGGAGAAGGAGATATTTAATATGTACAAGAGGATCAAGTATAATTCAGGTGAAGAAAATATATTCAGAATTATGAGAGGTTGAACCTCATGAACTGGAGCACTTTTGAAGTGTAAAGATAAAGTTTCACAATAATCATGTTTAGTTACACAACTGTTCAAGAGAGACAGACAATGATTTACTTCTACATTGTGCAAAGTGCACATGAAACCAGCCCAATATATCAGAATAAAGTACTAAATGGCGCTGTTTAGTGTCCATCTGAATCAGCAACCGGTAAGCCCGGTAGGTTGGGCAACCCAGTGGGTAGTGTGAAAGGCAATGTCCTACCTCCAGGTCTGTTTTGTATAAAATCCCTTATAAATTGTAAAATATCATCTGCATTACTTTCAATCAAGTCCCTGTAGAAATACCCAGTGGTTTTGATACATCGGGTATCTTGGATTGTATCGATTAGCATGTCAGCTATCTCATTAATGGTGACGTTTCTGTTCTGGAACAGGGTTTCATTAAGTCTGGGGACTAAAACTGTTTTAATGATGGTCATGATGGGTCCGTCATCTGCAGCGATCTTGTCCATTAGGGTGTCGCCGATCATCATTTCTCTCATATGCTCAAAGAACATGTTCTTAGTTTTTTCCACTGCTTGGCGTTTGGTTCGCTTGATTACTTCATTGTGCATGGCTTCTTCTTTGGTCTCAGCGCCAGCATCTGTCGGTGTAAAGGGGAACGAAAAGGCAAAATCAATGAATGTACCATTCACGTGTAGTATTGACATCTATCAAGTCAATGTAGACTTCAAAGCAAATGTATGAGAGTAATACAACACGTAGTGCTCATACTTGTTACAATTTATACATACCACTGGAATAAGGATATTCAACATATTGAACTTCGTCGGGATTAGAAAAGAATCCTCGACCATTTTTCATCAGGTATTCGTTATATATGGCAGCTTCCCTCAGACGGAAACCTTTGTAAGAGCCAGCGATCTCATTGTCCATGTAAAAGTAATGATAATCCTCATTATCGTAAGCTTCCCATGTAACCGGTTCAGCCATAAACGGATGCTGAATTGGTTCAGGCGTTGGATCCCTGAAATTACGGTGTTCAAGAAGTACATGTATTTGACTTACAATTTAATGAAAATGATGGCTTCGGTTATCTTGCCAACCGATTGAAAGAGCTATATTGGAATTTTGCGTTTTGCGTCAATGTGAAATACTTGCGATACATACCCATATTTTGCAAAGTTTGTCCACAATGTTTGGACAAACTCCACAAATTTAAGGTCTTCGTCAGACCAGCAGGCGAATGGATTATGTAGATTAAATGTATCGTCCTTTAATTCCTGACTGTCACTATAGTAAATTGAAGGCCAGCCCCATACGTGAGGAATTTCAAATTCATGAGGAATACCACGTTCTGTAATAACACGATATTTATCATATCATGCACATTTCAAAATATACATGTTTATTTTAAAAATCTGAAAATCAATCAGCTCATATTCCTCGATATCAGGAATGAACTTACGGATCCATCCAGGTATTGGCGGGAATATAGGATTGTTAGAGATGCCATTTGTGTATTGGTATAACTTGGACTTTCCATGTCGTGCCCTCATCTTTAATCCTTGGGCTGTGTTAGTTGTCCATGCCCCATCAGTGCACATCTGAGGAGAACAGTGTAGTGATTAAACTTTTAATCTAGAGTTTGAATGGCCCATTCATTGACCAGCATCCACGAATTTCGTATGAAAGGCATATACATGTATGTACCTGTGCAAGGACCTCTTTGTTCTCAGTGGGGTCTTCCAGTTTACCCCAAGGGGAATAGTAAAAGTTCAAAAAATCATACGCTTGGGAAACATCATAATCAGGTGAGTCGAGCAGATATTCAAACCAGCTGACCACCTCAGCCATCTCTCGCTGAAAGGATGTTCTGTTCCATCCTGCCGCTTCTGGGACTGTCCAGCCGTAACCTGAAGGGAGTACCCTCATAGATCAGACAAGTGTGTGGATTATGTTAATACCGAGCATTTGAATCACATAGATATAACAGACGGGTATTGACTAGAAGCGAAAAGATGTAACATCCAAATGACTTGATCGGATTGAACAATTCTCAGATATTGGGAACGTGTGGCAAGGGTTGCATTTGTTAATTAATGTCATATTGTCTATTGCAAAATTGCTGTTCATTTAATGAATGTTAAATAATAACTCACGTCCAAAAACATAAAGGGTGCATTCTCCCGTGTTGGCACCGATCATCATCGGTTTGTCGTTAAATTCCCCTCTATCCATCATGTAGTACGGATGTTCCGGGACATAATCTCCATCTATAACAGGCACCATGCCGAGGCAAAACTGGAAGAAGTTCCATAAACATAGTTCCTTGACCGTCACCGATTTATAAGGGCGTGTAGGAGAAGATGGCAGCAGATAATGTATTGCCGTTTGGTCAAATCAATGTCTATCAATATACCGAGTCACGCAGCGACTGTTAACATCAACGTAATATCAAGAATCGAAAACATTGCGTAAAGGACTTTTGGAATGTCTTGGATTAATGTATGGACACCTTGATACATGCCTTTGTCTACAAGTATATCGGATTTAAATTAGTTTAAATGAGGGTACATACCCCAGTACAGTCGAACCGGTTGTTACTCCTCAGTTCCTTCTGATCGAGCTGTTTCAGACAATTCACCCAGTCTTCTGTCGGTTGTGATGTGTCACAATCTGCTCTCTCGGCTACCTGGGGAAGCAGTTTCCCTGGTTCTTGTAATGGCGAGTTGAATGCCCAAAATGTCAATTCATTACCACTCTGAAGCAGGGCTTGGTCAAAGTAATCTGCAAATAAAATTGTCCATGATATATCGATATGACCTCATTCTGCTTCCATACATGAAGAAGGCCAGCTCCACCTAGTGAAGTAATGTAGATACCGCTATCCTTGACAGGTTTACCTTTAGCATGAGGGGAAACAAGATGCGCTCCGATACTCCCAGCTCCAGCGCTCTGACCAAATATGGTAACTTTGTCAGGATCACCACCAAAGGCAGCGATATGGCTTTTCACAAATTTCATAGACTCCAACTGATCCCAAAGTCCATAATTTCCTTTTAAATAACCGTCCTCAGTAGAAGCAAAGCCTGAAAGAGGATATTACATTATTTCGGAAAATATATTTGCTTAATTGGATGTTGTCTACAATCTCGGTGATGAGAGAACGTTTTACATGATTATATACAGTTGGGTCGCTTACCAAATATTGATAAACGATAGTTAATTGAAACAACTACAACTCCTTTTTGTGCCAGAAAATGTCCAGGATACTGCAAGTTACCACCAGATTGGTAAGCTCCTCCGTAAAAGTACAACATCACTGGGTAAGGACCGCCTGTTATATCCTGAAATCAATTGTATGGTTTACATTTATCATCCCAAATGCATCGATTGTGACCGCGAAGGTGGTAAAAATTTTTGGTTTAGCTAGTCTTATCATTAGCTTTTCCTTTTTTACATTTTTGCACATTTACGTCTAATTTTGGGCATGTATGTGAAGTAAACGATTAGTGTTATTGATATGAATATTCAATCTTTCATCGATCATCTAGACATTTTTACTTACGATAGGTGCGAAGATATTTGCAAAGAGGCAATCTTCGCCATAGTTATCACCCCAGGAGTCCTGTTGTCCTGACAAACTGAAGATACCACCACCCTGTGGACACATGGTTCTGTGATGATCGGCAACATATCTTCCGTCAACTAAAGGCTCAGCTGGCTCTGGTTTCTATAGGAAATAATAATAAGTGTGAACGGATCGGTGGTAACACACTCAGTCGAACCATGCAACCCCCTACAAACCACATGTGAATGACAGTATATTGGTCAGACTAATGGGCACTCAATGGTGTGTTAAACTCTTTTGAATTATACCTCCCATCTGCCGGGCTCCTTAGCGAACCTGATTCCAAGCCAAGACATGCAGTTGTCAATCTCGTTCCCTGTATCCATATCAACCTCATGTCCTACATAAGTTCCCAGAATAGTTGCCGCTTCAGTGGAACGTTTCAGGGGAGCTATACAGGTGCAAAAGTGAAATAATATACATTTTCCCCGCCTTTTACGTCTAGCCCACATATATAATTGATATTCTGGTTTCATAGATAACACGAGTATATATAATCAGAGATAAAATGCCATCCTGATGAGTAGGAAAACAATTCTAAGCATTTCGTCTTCACTAACTTACATCTAGTGGTGGTGCCTGGGTCTTGTGTTGTAGTTGTGGTCGGTCCCTGGGTCGGGCAAGTGGTACCTTTATTGATAGACCGAACAAGAATTAAGAATTGTCTCGGGTGAGGATGAATATTGGCCCACACCCCATAGAAAACAACATGGCAAAAGTTATGCACGTTGTTTAAGTAACGTATCTAGAGCTATGACCCATAATTCTGATTTAAAACCTACCTTCACATGTGTCACATTTTACACTGTTTTTACTCAGAGGTACGGCGATGGCAGCTACGATGATTGCCGTCACAATACACACCACTGGAAATGTATACAACCATGTACATGTATATCCTTTTAATTGCCGTTGGTTACTACGGTTCGTGTTAATAATAGATTATAATGATAATACATGAAGTTTATCACAAGGCCTGCCTTGGTCATTTGATATTCGAATTTATATTTATCAATTACTATATCAAAGAACGTTTGTTTTAGAGAAAGGTAACATCACTTACAGCATCCTACAATAACCACACGGTTACAAGCAGTAGACTTCTTAATTGAATTATTGCTCTGCGCGTCTTTCTCGTTGGTTGGATAGCTAAACTCAGGATCCGTCTTTTCCCGCTCGTCACCCATGATTAGACTGAAAATGATGTGTCATTATTAAGCGCTGATATCAACACCGTTAAAATGAACATGTTCTTTTTTAAATAATAAAAGTATTAAATACTTTGAGTCAACCATTAAGAAGTTGACTAAGATTCATTGCCTGCTTATATACCTTTTCGAATAAAGTTATTTGAAAGTATGGCTGAATCCAAAAGTTCAAATTTGCTAAACCATTCTTTCAGAAGAATATAAAATCAACCTTAAGGCAAATTAAAATTGTGCGAATAATACGAAGCGTAAAGTTTAAATTGCTACCTTTATGACGACTCGGAAAATAGCCTTCGCTCTGTCTGAGGATACCCAGTGCTTCGTACCAAAACTTCAGAACCCCCACGTGATGTTTGAACAAAACGGACATTATTTGTTAACTCACGATTTAATTCACCTTTAATTTTATTATTTGCTCATAATCTAGAATAATCACATTTACATGTCTGTTCGTGTGTGTCAATAATGATTGTTTACCAATCAATCTTAACATGTCAAAGATGTAAGATAAATGTCATCAGTCTTCTTGATATGTTATTTGGGGCCCGTTATTTGATATGTGTTAACGCTTTTCAACTAATATGTTATGTTAGATTTGCAAGCTAGATGCAATTCTCAGTGGACTCTAAATAAGTGTATTTCCGAGTCAATCGTAAGAGGTAATACTGAGGGCATCTTATGACAATAGCCACTTGCAATTATCCTTGATTACAAGTAGAGCGTGTGGGCTTGTGAGCCATAACGAGTTGGGAATATTAATTTATCAAAGACCAATTGACATTTAAATTACATAGGTCATTATATCGTTCACACTTTAGTGGAAGTACTTGTGCTAAGAGAATCATGGTTCAACACAGTCACACGAAAAATAATGTTTAAAAAATAACCAAGTTTAAACTGATCAAGTTTGTGTTGCATTGTCGTTGTAAGTGTATAGTATATAGTCCATAGATACAGTAAAACCGTGATCAGGTAAAATTTTACGAGTGCCCTCAGATCAACTTAGTTCAACCACCGGACCCAGTCAAGGTGGCGATAAGCGGATGAACAATCAAACACGCATGAAACAGGTCTTTGTGACATCAAGTATGATTTGGTTTATTCAAATTCTCAACAATATACATCTTGATTAAGAAACACCAATTGACTATACATGTATCAAGTTTATTTGAAATTTAATTTGAAAGACCAATTGTGTCTTCAGTTCTCATGGTTAGGCCTTAGAGTGGGTAGAGTAATACCCCCCGGCAGTGTTGGCAGAGATGGTAAAGATGGAATACCGGTAACTCTGTCCCGAATATAATCTAAGATAAACTGGATGATTAATTCCGAATTATCCTCGATAACGCCTCTGTACCAGTACCCAACAGTCTGTATACAAACATTGTCATCTACGCCGTTCTCTAATATGTCGGTTATAAAATCGATGATATCTTGAATGGTGATGTCTGCCGCATTGGTGATGGTCCCCTCCTTCAAAGCTTTATCCACGCCCTGTTTAACCAGCTCAAACACTGGCCCATACTCTGATGACATGACCTGCTTCCAGTTGTCCCTCTGCATACCCTCGGTAAACATCTTGGCAAACTTATTGTCCTTGTTCGGGATATACGCAGGCTTCTTCACCTGTTCTTGTTTGTGGTTGGTGCTCTCGACACTCGGGGAGTTACCTCGCGCAACTAAAACAAAAAGGGAGATTTCCCTTTAATTGTCACTAAATATGATGAACTCGATGCACCACACTGATCTCATCCGTCTGTTTAGTGATCACGTAGTTTGACGCAAGTATTTGGCATTTTTGTCACGGGCGATCGATGACAACACACATATAGATGCAGTCAAGATAATTATTTGATTGTCATGATTGTAAATTAATAACACATATATATACGGTGATAAAAAACCCACTTACCATCATACGGGATAAACTGAACCATTTCTGGGTTAAGGAAGTTTCCTCTCGCCTGCTTGAATATGTACTCGTTAATCAGGGCGGCTTCTCGAAGACGGAATCCTGGCTTTGTTCCCGCTTCATAGTTGCCCATGTAGAAATAATTGAAATCTTCATTGTTATACTTTTCCCATGTTACAGGTTCAGCCATTTCAGGATGCTGAATCGGCTCAGGTGTGGGGTTCCTTTGGACAATAGAAAACATTTATTAGCGTTTATTCAGTAATAATGTTAACACTTAGTGATTTGACATGCATTGTTTTGCTTTAAATATCATTATACACTTTCAGGGTACTGTAGATCAACGCAAAGTTGCTAAAGATATTTGCAAGGCTAGTCTTAATAACGCACATTTTGTACCGATTATTTGGTATAGAGATGATTAGATTGAATTAAAGATGAAGCTAAAGGAGCAACTTTGAAAGAGTATGCTTTTACCCGAATTTGGCAAAGTTTGTCCACAAAGTCTGCATGAAGTCAGTTAGAGCAAAGTCAAGGTCAGACCAACAAGCGATTGGTACGTGTAGGTCGTAGGTGTCATTTTTCAACTCTTCTGTGCCGCTGTAAACATAGGGGTATCCCCAGACAAATGGAATCTCAAACTCATGGGGTACTCCTCGCTCTGGAAATAAGCAAATATAGATTAATTGCGTGTGGTCGTTTCATCAAGAATACTTTGCTGGGAAATATCTTATTTACTCATTATTTGATTTTATGAACATTCTATTTTCTTCGGAAACAGGACTTCGAAATTATAGAAAATGATGAATGCGAGTGTGATTGGTGTTGGGAAATGCAGATACTCTCTTATAGCTAATAATTGATGCGATGGCACAATTAAATGTAACTGCGTTTGGTGTTTGCTGTAAACCGAAATCTTACCGATCCATCCAGGAATGGGTGGGAAGGCTGGCAGAGGACTTATTCCATTGGTATACTGATAGAGAGGTGTGCTAGAGTTCTTTTTGTTTCTCATATACAGCATCTGCGCTACATTACTTGTCCACGCTCCGTCAGTGCACATCTATAATGGGGCATTATATTAATTAGCATTCCAACTTACAGTGGTGATGCATGCGATTGCATTTTAGAATATGTCATGTATTTGAGAAAATGTTGGGTCACAGACCTGTCCAATTATTTCTTTGTTTTGGGTTTTGTCATCCAGCCATCCCCATGGGGAGTAATAAAAGTTTAATATTTCGTATATGTCTTCTGGGCTCACGTCTGGTGCAGCTAGGATGAAGGAGAACCAGTCCACCAGCTCAGCTATCTCCAGCTGATGCTGAGTTCTGTTGTGCCCCTGGGCTTCAGGTATCATCCAAGGCCACTCTAAAATATCATAATTAAAGATGATAATGACTAATAAAACAATGCCCAGCTGAATACTATAATCAGATTTAAGTCATTTCTGGAACTCGCACAAATGATTATGATTGTTGATTATGTTATCAACAGTGATCAATTACATATTTTGTTACATTGCCAAACTGACCTCCCATGACGTAAAGGTTACATTCTCCTGTGTTGGCACCAACCATGATTGGTATGTCATGCTGCTCTCCCTTCATCATGATCTCATAAGGATGCTCCGGTACTAATTCTCCATCAATTGTGGGTACAAACCCAAGACAGAACTATGTGGATATATAAAGTGCTAAGGTGGTTAGAGGAAATAACTAAAAAAAAGCATATTACACAAAGCGCGTCTGAATACGATGTGATATCAAAGTGCAAATCGTACAGACTAATACTTACATTACACTCAAATCTCCTGTTATTCGTAAGCAATACACTCTCGGGAACATCCCGCATGCATTGCACCCAATCCTCCTCTGTTTCCCCTTCTGTGGAACATCCCACGTTATTTGCCACCTGGGGCAGATAAGAGTGTTGGTCATTGAGGTCTGTGTTAAACGCCCAGAAGGACAGCTCATTGCCACTCTGTAGTAGAGCCTGCTGGAATAGTCCTGCAAAAATACACGTGGGTTTGTAAACTCATTACGCATGAAGGCATTTGAATTTGATAGTAGAAACCGTAGTGAAGACATGCCGCTAATTCAACAAACGTCAACGAAACAATATTATTCTTAAATCGGTAAATCGCATTTGGCGCATGACAAGATATTAGAAGGGTTAACTAATGAAAGTATTTGAACAAAATGTGTACCTTTCGTAAGAGGAGAGACTATATGGGCTCCGGCGCTACCGGCCCCGGCACTCTGCCCAAATATTGTCACCTTGTTAGGATCTCCGCCGTAAGCTGCTATAGTGTCCTGCACATACTCCATCGACCTCACTTGATCCCAAAGACCGTAATTTCCTTTCAATGTGCCATTTGCAGTCGTTGCGTAACCTAGGCAGTAAAAACAAATTTATTCGAATCTTTGTGTCACTCATAACATGCGTCTTTCGGTAATTATACTGTAATTTAATGCATAATTTGATTGTTCGATCATTCATTAATAAAATATGGCATTGCATATATCAGGACTGCGTTTGTAAAGTAGGACCTTACCAAAGATTCCCAGGCGATAGTTGATGACAGCAACCACGACTCCTTTATGGACCAAAGTCTGTCCTGGGTACTGTAAAGTTCCTCCTCCTTGGTAGGCTCCTCCATAGAAATACAACATAACTGGGTATGGCCCAGCAGTATCATCCTATTCAATGCAACAGTTATACAGTTAACATACCGTAAATATGTTTCATTTTTGAACAACCACAATGTATCATATTGTACACATTGCAAAGCTGCCGCCGGACTATTTGAACTACAAATCTACATGTACATAAATAGGTTACCATAGGACTGTAGATGTCCATGAAGAGACAATCCTCTCCAAAATCTGTCCACGAGTCCTGCTGACCACTGAGGAATAGAATACCACCTCCCTGGGTAC
The DNA here is from genome assembly GCA_035585475.1 of Armandia brevis. Classification (NCBI taxonomy): domain Eukaryota; kingdom Metazoa; phylum Annelida; class Polychaeta; family Opheliidae; genus Armandia; species Armandia brevis. Next base: position 15,456 of record JAXGGS010139087.1, read on the forward strand.
ACATCGTTCTGTGGACGTCTGCGTGATAAGGTTCGGTTAATATTTCTGGCTCCTCCGGACGCTATGTACAATAAAACGACGATTAACTTAAATTGTATACACAACAATTAGAGAATACGTTTTAAGTTTCCATAGGCATGATTGAACATTTCAATATCACCATTATGAGCGTTGTGGATGTCGCCATTATTGGGTCCGTATTTAACTATATTTAGCTGCACACATTGAATGAATGTGAAATATTCCAACAATTTACCGTCCATCTGGGCACAGGTGCGGCAAATCGGACGCCCAGGTATGACATGACATTATCCATCTCATCTCCTGTGCCCATGTTTACTTCATGTCCTATTACTTCTCCGTAGATGGTATTTGCTATCGGGTCTCTCTTCACACTATTCTTTGATTTTACAGTGGATGCTGCAACTCTTTTTGGCTTCTGCTTAACATTCTTTATTTTATCAACAACTATTTCTGAAAGTGGATAGTTGAGTACTTTTACACAAAAAACGGCTAGAATTGAAAGTCGGATATATATTTTCAGCACGGGCATACAGAGTACATAGAAGACTGAAAGCCGATATTAAGGCAAATAAATTTATGTAATTGGGAAATACCTTCAAGTGGATTAACTTTAGCTCCTGCAGCTGCGGATTGGCAATTTGCTGAAAAAATACAACAGTTTCAATGTGTTGTTGTCCCAAAGTTACAAATGACGCGCATGATGCATTTTCACTGGTCCGCCATATATATATAAACAATAGACACTGAGAGAATATTACTAATTTGACTTATGTCATATATTTACCTTCACAATCGTCACATTTAACCGCGTTTTTGCTGACCGGTACCGCAATGGCACTAACTATAATTCCGGTAACAATGCACACCACTAGAAATATTCATCAATCGTAAGTCAATGGATTGTGAAAACTTTATCCTGCAAATTTTATTCTTCAAGATATGATAATTTACATATTTGCAATCAAATGCTTACCGCATCCTACTATGAGCAAGCGCTTGGAATAAACGGATTTCTCAATCGTATCGACGCTTGCTGTATCCTCTCTTCCTACATAAGCAGGAGGCACTCCACTTGCTTTCTCATCCCCCATTTTCCGACTTTCTATCGGAAAATACGTATAATTTGATAAATGATGCGTAGATGGACGATGATATATTTATGCACAAGTTATTGGTTTTTGCTTAATACTTCAACTAACGGGGGGCACTTAGATAAACCAACACATAAATGGCATCATTATTTGCAACTCGAGGCACAAATTACTGAAGTTCAAGTATTTAGCAAAGCTACGCTGAACAATCGGTTGACGGTGCTTCATAATTAATCAAATATTGGGTCACGACTTGCTTCTTATTTGTTTAAATATCACCATATGACTGTACACAGAAAGGCGTTTAATTATGAAGCACGCTCGTTTGTCTAAAATATATTTAGTTGAGACTTATGATGAGTACATCTAATATTGATGGTTTATAATAAATGATGATGAAATCTTAAATTCTCCACTTGATCACATTCTGCTTACCATAGCCCACCTGATGATACTAGCTTTTGATGTTCAGTTTAATTGACGAGGACAATCTTATGACTGATTTTAAGTCCCATTCATTTCACCATGGCGACATTGAATAACGTGAGATGCAAATATGCATCATAGGATTTTCTGTTGGTCATTTGTTTTAAATGACGCTATATGGGTGAATACAAGGGTCTAACAGAAATGCGCAACGGTATGAAACAACAAGCCGGTCAGCCGTCCCAGTCTGAAATAAAAAAAACTGATTTTAACTTTAAGTTGGACATATTTCATGCCACTCAGTGAGCCTGAAAGGTCCGGAACATAATTATGCAAAAATGTAACATAACACTTATTACGTTTGTTAAGAGCCTTAATGTGTTATACTCCAACCGGCCTCTCAGACAAAACCTTACTAATCCATGATAATTGTAGTGTTACTTGGAATCGTTGGTGCGCCTGGCGCAGATGTTACGAGAGAGGACTGTTGAACAAATCTCTGCCCGGAACGGGAACAGTGATTCATCCCGTAATCTACCACGTATTTAGGCGTATGTATATGATTTGATACTAAAATTTGGTTTGTACAATTTGTCTAGTTGTTATTGCCAGCAGGAGCAAAACACGAAACTATTGTCAGTGATTGGCAAGTACACGGGCATGTAGTATATTAAAGTAGCAGAAAAGAATTATATCAACAGATCCATCTAGATGGTTGGTTGACTAGAAGTAGTGAAAACTATATTTCGATCTGGACATATCAATTTAGTTTGACAAGCGAAAGTGCAACTGTTACAGTGGGTGCAAAAGTACCGTACAGGTTTAGTAAACAGGGTCACGGTTAAATATTCTGACATGCTCCGCTTCTTTTTGACAACCGTGAATTCTGCTTTGCAAGTAGCGTGAACATATCAGGTATAAGTCAGATTTCAGTATCTCGGTAAACAAGAAACACTGAATGGAAACTAGCAATATAACGTATGGGATTTCTACTTGATTTCTAATATATTGCTGTGGGCATAAAGAAATAGTATCGATACACGTCAACATACCGTAACTATGACTAAATTTTTAGGCGTTAGCTTGAAAATGTATTTAGCAGTCATCTATATTTCAAATGCTACAGTGCAAAGTTAATTTATTTTACAGAAGCTAATAACGGAACATGCAATTAAATATTCAGTTATTTCATTATTGTATTGATCTTTTCCCAAAACAGCAATCTAAAATTGTCCTCTTTAGAATTGTTTTGAATAGATGTAGGAGTATCACGCCCTCTACCTCGTGATATCCCTTAAATCAAAAATGATTTGAATATACAAACAATGCGCATTAATCAAGGTTTGCGAACATTTTATTGAAATCTTTATTCAATCAGCTTCTTTTTTAACTCGATCAAATGCAGTTGTCATGGGTTTATGTTTGTATATGAACACTTAGTGCGACCCTTGTCACGCACTAGAGATAGTGCGCAGGACAATAAACTAAACCAAACAGTA
>JAXGGS010139309.1:0-18480 GCA_035585475.1 Armandia brevis
CTCCATGTTTAAAGAGCCATGAGAGCACTGCCATTGAATTCTGATTGGCCCTTTTATATGGGAGTGCCGGCCTTTAATTAGAAGATAGTATGGGGCACGGGATACACCAAATGACGTTTTGAACTCTAATATGATGGTGGCGTCAATCATGTCCGTGGTTTGATGTCTCAATCACGAAACGGGAGAATCATTATACATGTAATAAATAAGCTTCTGGAAAGGTATGATGGATAAGAAAACTATACACTCTGATAAGAAATATAAGCGGGAAAAAATATCATACTGCATATGAACAAAAATATGACGACGCATAGCTACACCTACTGAAGCACCTATAAGACTTACTCTTTCACCATGCCCGAATCTCCATTTATCGGATCTAACCTATAAGTATCAGTTATTTTAACGTTCATGCATCCTTATTTTCATGCATTTGGAAACCAAAATTGCCATTCGTACAGGGGGGTTTAATCCCCCTCAACTTGTGACATCAAAGACCGTTCGATTAGATCGTGCGTGCCAAGGCTGATTAACGTGCAATGTTTCAGACCGAATGGATGTTTACCTCGTTTTGCATCTTTCCATACACGTTGGTGACGACATTTCCTTGTCTGTCTTTTAACGGAGCACCAGCACCTCCTCTACCGAAAGGATCGTAGATGGCAAGCTCGGGATCATCTAGTATAGGCTTGTAATTTTTTCCAGGCATCTCCTCCCTAATGGTTGTATCTGTAATTGGATTAAGTTACTTGTACTACAGATAGTAGAAGTTCGATAAAGAGCGAAATTGATGCGACGTATGAGAAAGTATATAATTTATACAGTTTTTCATAAACCCTGAATATTAGTATACGCGTATGGATCGACCACGGTTAGCACACATAGTTTTCGGAGGGAGAGATATATTGCACACGCATATGACGAAAGGAAGCGAGGCCATTGTTCCCATACAGGTAAATGTAATTACAACAGAAGAAAAACAAGGTTTCAGTCTATCAAAGATTTCTGCGGTAGTTCCTTTTAGAGTTAGTGAGTTAGAATATTATCGAAGTTCGTCTCTTTGTTCAACAACTTCATAATATGATCACAAACACCAAGGTTAGGGCGTACATTCTAAACTTGACATTTACTCGAGTAAAAAGGAATTGCTGTGGTAATTCCCCTTTTTATATAAAGACAAACAGCACAGAGCACACGCAATTGTTATTACTTAGAAAATTGGTGACAAAAAGTAAGCAGTATAGAGTGGCAGAACACATGAATTACATCACCAACTCTCCATGATTACTCTAAAATGGAATAAGAAAATATCAGTTATCACGTTTAAAGATACAGAAATCATAAAGTCTTTTTATGGCTCCATTCTTTCAAAATTTATAAAACAAAGCCATCGCATAATAATTCTGTACTGAAAAATGTATTCATCCCGATTGAAAATCCTAAAAAATAAGCCCGAGAACAAATGCTTTGTTTAAAAACTTACCACCATAGTCCCCTCGTCGCATTGTAATCGGCATTCTGGTTTTAACAGTGCCGCTTTCTGTTTTCATCGGAGCCCCAGCTCCACCACGGTGTGTGAGAGGAAGAGAGCTTTCCTGGAATATCAGATATTATAGATTCAGAACGCAATAAAAGGTAAATGTATTTATTTTGTCTCTTCCTCCTGAGAGCTCGTATGGCATCACAATTACCACTCGCACGTGCCATCGTTAACGCTGACGTATATATAGAGAGCACGGTTCAAGGGCAATAGACTGTAATTATTGAGCTCAACTTATAGAAACTGCCTTTTTCATATTTGATGGGGTAAACTATCGAGATCGGGTGCTCCGAATTAACATGGACAATTCAGCCCAAGTATATCTGGGTAAAACGTAATCCTACTATTTGTGGTTACATATTCTATTCTTTCATGAAATCTTACTTGCATCGGCGCAGACTTCGTTCATCTTCTGCTCAACTTGAATTTTGCATTTGAACTGATAAGGGGAACATTTATATAATCTGATCCGAAAGCAATTGAATCAAACCAGTGAGAGATGAGGAAAAGCGTCTTTTTGTTTGTAAAAGATGAGCCGTGTAAATATTGAAATAACGAAACGTAAGCGAGCTGATATACATGCAAGCAAGTGACAAAGCGCGTCTCAACGGAGGAGAGCAGATCGTTAATCGCTCATCAATGTTGCGGAAACAGTTGAGGATTTGACAATATTGATGTAAAGTAGGCATAAGCAGAGTAGCAGGTATTCATGAAGCTATCCATACATATAACAAGCGGCATTGCAAGCGCACGAGCAGGTGAAATCAATCAAGGAGCGACATGTATAAGCAAACGTAGCGAATAAGATAGGAAATACATGTAGTGGCAGCTAAATGTACAGATATATATGAAATAAGCAGAAAAATAATAGCAAGCAAATTATAATCGACTTAAGCTAGTTCATTTTTTTCGGATTCGATCACATAATTGTTTTATTCTGCCGAAAATGGGACATTTTACTGATGAAATGCAAATTCCAGTTGGTCGTAGAGGTTGCACAAAGTCTACCTACAATTACCTCCTCCCTGATCTTCTCAAAATCAGTGCTCACGCCATGGTCCTTATCGGAGTACTTAAAGCGCTCCACATCGCCAAGACGATCCCTTCTTGGCTGGCCGGCGCCCTTTCCCCAGGGCTCATAATATTCAAAGTCCTAAGTGAAGAAAGCAAAGTCTGATAAATCCGAATATGAGCGCGCAATGAGAGGTATGATTGCTTTAGCGCCAATTGTGTTTACTCACGCTCTGAGTTGTTCTCAAATGTGTCCTGTCGGTTTCTGTTAAGAAAAATAGGATATCATATGAGATCGTGTTAAACTGCAAGCTAGATAGTTTGACCATATGGTGGCCATATACGTGAAGCATATGATATCAAAATTAATAATTCATTTCAATTTGAAGCTAATTTTTGCTGTTCTGTTTATCATTACATACCAAATAAATAGATTATTATTCGTTCTACCGATTATCTAAACACCAAATATCGACACAATTTAATACTAAAACTCAATTCTTAGAGTATAAGAATTTCAAGGTCATCGGAAGGAAGTTGAGTGTTACTTATATGAATAATACACATCTTGGCAAAGATGAGATGACTCGGAAAAGAGGAAAACTATTGAACTTTAAAAGTATTCCACATTCACCTCACTCAAAACTAAAAAAATCTCCTGATCTTCATTTGATTGAAGAACTGACATACGAATTAAATGAAACATTTGTAAAGACAAGTGGATGCTGAGATTTTAAAGTTGATATAGAGCAGAAGAAAACTTGTCTTCCCTGAAAGATCGAGAAAGATGCTACTGTTATGATTCATTACAATAACCAAATCCCAAATCCATACCAATTTGTGACTTCAATGCGTTCAGCCTGTCAAGAGCTAAATCAAATATATGGATACATTTAGTCGTGCAGCGATCAACTCCTTCATGTTACACGTTTGTGTTGATGATAAAGTGAACAAGTCGATTGATAATCGATTGAACAGTAATAAGAAAAAATGAGAGAAACGGAATAGAAACAGAAAGAAATGAACAAAGTGAAAATTTAAATATGACTACAGAAACTTAGGTAGAGATACCTTTTCTCTCGGCATTTCTCATTTCTACAAGATCTGGAGAGAGTGTGATTCTCCTTCCAGCTAGAACATTCAGTCCTAAAGAAGGTCAAAGCAAAGAGGAGGAGAACAAAGCGAAAAGCATAAAATCGGAGAGAAACAATAGCAAGAGTTGAAGTAAAGGCGACGAAAGTGGGAGGAAAATGTTATAATGAATTTGATTAGTTTCACATTAGAGCTGAGTTTTTATTGAGTAGAATCAAATTAATTCAAATACAATTACATGTATGTTAGTGTTTATCGCTATCGTTATTGCATCAAATTAATTGCAAAGCAGGGGCTGTGTTGATGATCAATAATGATCTGTTCGATGTTTAATACAACAATTCCAGGCTCCTCAAATTGAAAAGGTGCCATAAAGGTATAACACTAAAATGATTAAAGTTAAGTATTAAAGGTCGAAACTTATCCTATGACAAACGGTCTTTACCTGATTGTGTTTTATTTGGTGCACCAGCACCAGGTTTCCCGTAGGGATCATGTCTCATCTAGTACACAAAATATAAAATTACAAAACTTCCATTTTAAAGTTCTGTACTCAAAACTGTACGAGACAGACTTCAAATCCACAAAACTTATTACAATAAATATTCATATCTAAAGGGTCTAACCTGGTCCCAAAATAGGTAAATCGATATGATAACCAAGCATAAGTAAATTTGACAAAACAGGATGTTATATCATCAATTATCTAATTGACATTGAGAACAACTATGATTTTGGGCAGTAAGATCTCACCATTTCAACATCCTTCTTGAGATTATCTATTCTGTACTCCTGATCGTTGATCTGCTTAACGCGGATCTGGTTATCTGTAAGCAGCCCATAATAAACAATTGTTTAAGTCGTTAAAATGCTTTAGATGCCCTTAATTGGCCTAAACAATACTCGATGATCATACATATGACCACCCGCAAGAATGATCACAATTTTCCCTCCTAGCAAGCCTTATCATATTAAAGGAATTTTATATATCTATGTTAAGGTGACCCATTGCGACCCCTGTCATTCATCTCAATGTTTATCCGAGCTTTGTTCTTACCTGGAAACGCATGTATCGTAAATGAGACATTTTTACTATTAACTGTGACTGGTGGTAGCTTTGACCTAAGCTTTGGCTTATAGACAGGAATCCGAGAACCAGTACTTTTAACACTAAGCCTGGAGACATTTCTAGTGTTTCTCGACGTATTCCTCGACGGTAAGGAAGACATAATGGAGCCACAATTTAATCCGAATAACTTTATCAATCGCTCGAGACATTTTCTCTTACTTTAATCCAGAATACTTTCACATCATCGATCGCCATAACCTGACATGAATCATTTTGTTTATACGGTAGATAAAAAGACTGTGGACACAATCAATACTTTCTGGTTTCTATGTAAGACAAATTAAGAAATTCGACACTGGTGTGCACACAAAAGTAGCTGTTGATGGAAGGATACACTACTTCGCACATGAATCAGACGATCATGTTTCAAATCACCGCTACAACACACAATCTATAGTAGATGAGCCTAATAGGACATACGAGAGTTGCTAGGTATGAATGAGTAGTGTCGGAAAGGACGACGACCATGTAGACTGACGAGACAGAATTCCCAGCAATTACATGATTCGAAAACGCCAGGGTTGTTTTCGGGTAAATGAGTGTAGTCAACGCCGAGAAAAACTACATTTTTAAGATTCAGGAAAATATGTAAACACATGACCACGAAGTAAACGCGACAACATATTACATACTTTAAATGCAACAACCGATTTTTTTCTATACTTCGAGACCAGAAAAAAAGGGCCAGTCCTTTCTGTCAAGTCAAAACACGCAGGATGATAACACGTCGTCGAGTTGATTGTCTTAAACGGTGTTGGGACTGTAGTGGGGCTTGACTTGGAAGTGACGCTACACGGTTCAGGACAAACTTTAAGAGTTAAGCAAGCAAGCTCCTCAAGGCACACACTTTAAAGCAATGATTATATTGGAAGCTACCAGCGATTCTAAGAGTACTATACAAACCGACAATATTAAATATACCAACACTCCACGAAATTGCTTTGTGACTACGGAGTTACGTATACTGCAAATATACACTAGCAGAAGCGCATTCACATATATTCCTATATATCTATAACACTTGGGGTAGACAATACATGGTGCCCGAATATTGGCTTGTTTATGGCAAGGTGCGATCGAGTCATGATTACCTGCTCCTCGCTCTTGTGCTTCAAGTTCTCTTTGTTTACGTTCTATAAAATTTATATGGGTAATGATTTCAATGAGGAAAGAATCATAGAATCGATAATGATGAGTGATGCTTGATGTTGGATGTCAATAAAGTTAAACTGTTTCATGCAGACATTATGAAAAATTGATAGGAATAAATCGGATCGAATATAGTGCGGAATTAGAAAGGGAGTTTTCTTATAAGCGTCAGAAAATTTAGTGGAAATGACAGGTGAAATATATATAATACATATCGACCTGGTACATGTAATTTTAAATTAGATACACGGAATTACTTGGGAATGTTTACATGACAACTGCGCCGGTCATAGAGACATATATGTTGATGGGTTTCATAGTATTAAAACGCACTGAACGAAAATAAAACCCGTTAATTTATAATATCAGGATTTATGAAGTCTTAACGTAATTACTCACCTAAAGCTTTGGAGTAATTCAGCTTCTCGATACCGCCGGCTTTATACCGAATTTCTTTATCGTAAACCTCTCGTCCTTTCTGTGTGTCGAGGAATCGGATGTCCATGTCTGCCTTCAGCTCTGCCTTCAGTTTGCCGGAGTTTGTCCGGAGTGGAGCGCCGGCCCCGGGCTTACCGAAGGACGAGTGGAAATCACCATACTCGGCACGATACTGAATCAGTTATATTCATCAGTATCAATATCTATTTCACAGAGGTCATTTAAAATATAATGAATCCCCAAAAATTGAAATATAACTGTAACACATATTCACCTCATCATGAGCGTTTACTTCAGATTGTTGTTTAGAGTCGTACTCGGTAAACTTTTGCTTTTTGTTATCGTAATGTGCCCCTGGCTCGTTTTGCTGCAATTTAAAATAATTTTGAGTAAATCAGAAATGGGCATTAGGCATTTTACTAATAGTCCGTGTCCGTCGAATATAGAAGGCAGATCCATCAATTTGAAAACACATCTTGGTAAAAATCGATAAACATATAATTATAATCATATAACTTACATTGGGAGCCCCTGCGCCCGGCTTTCCCCACGGGTGATAATTCTGTAACATTTCTAAATCTTTCTTTTTCTCGTCGTCCCGTTCGCGCATCTTATAGATCTTCTCCTCCTTGTACTTCTGGATGTCGGTCTCGGCGATCTCCACTTCCTTGTGGAAGCGGCGTAAATCTGCCGACCTGTTACAGAGAATCATATCGTGAATAAAACTCGTCATCAGGATCGGTTCTCTCAAACTGTTCCGAGACAATAGCCCTACTCAAGCACGTGTATAATCCTTTGTATTGTATATATATATGAATTGACGGAGATGTAGGACGGGGCTACGACTCTTTTCGGCAAGATAACGCCGCCCTTCTGATAAATTGTCATTTAGCCTGAGCGATAGTAACATCGCATGTCAATCGCGTGCCACTTTTACCATACAGGGAGCCCACATGCTAATTGTAACAGTTTCTTCTGTCTGGAGAGAAATACATGGGGCTTGTTATGGTAATTAGCGGGTGAAACACTAAACATTATCTCGGTGCGCGCACACGACAGCGATAATAAGCTGTTCCTGGCGCAATGCTGTAAATGATGTGACTAGCAGCAGGGAATAAACAGGTATAATATAGCGCTGATCACCCTAACAATCAGATAAACACACGCGTGGCAGCATTTCGGAAAGCTTAACACATTATCTGACTAACTATGCGATGGTAGCCACCCAGAGGCCTCACTTATCCCCAGTAATAGGATAAATCGCAGCAGAGATCGATCTCGCTAATTACAGACGGGCAGAGGCAGCGTTGCTAGGAGGATTGTCTGTGCGACCGTTGCCAAGGGGGTTTGACCATTTTATACGTTTGTTCAAAGCGTCTGCGTTTATGCGAATGTGTGTACATGTATAATAAAACATGATACATATGGCACACGGCGTAAATACTGCGCTGTATAAACAGGAGCATGAGGTAAACGGGTCCACAAATAGAACATCCGAGATCGACGCTGGTTTAAAGCACTCACCTTAAATAATACCAGGCAGCACTCAATGATAATTAATGTGATAGCAGTTGATGTCTATATCATAGACTGTAATCATGTGGTAAAATTTTTACTTTAGATTGTCAACTTACGTTTTTTCCTTGAAGGGATCTCTGATTGGACGGGGGCCGGCACGACTGAGCGGCTGAGAATCGCCGCCGTATTGTAAACCCTGAGCAGCACCAAAATCTTTTGGTTTATCTGAAAGAGGTAATTAACTAAATGAGTTGCAGGTGGGAAAATGAACGAATTTAATTTTTACATTGTAAAATATATTGAGAATTCACATTTGCAAGCGCATGGAAATTCGCCGCATCGGAGAGCGGGTGTGTCGTATTTGTCGTTTAAAATTTGATTAGTCAAAATGAGCAGGTGTAAATTTAAACTAAGGACCGCAAAGTTACAACACAAAAATATTGATTTATATTGAATGGATGCCATGTAGATCGATTTCACGTATAACCTTCGATCATTATATCTCCTCTGGTTAGTGTATAATTGATTCACTCGAGCTGAACTGTGATTTATTGATTGAGTGAGCCACTAGCCCGCAACTGAACTAAAGGTTCAGTCCAGAAAGGGCTTTTCATTACATTCACCGAGCATTCACTTCACGCAGAATATGAGGAACATGGAGGTTTGGCTTCAACCCAAACTCTATTGCCTAGAAACGGTTAAATACACGTATGACCAAATGAAACTTACTTGTGTCGAAGTGTCTTTTCAGACCATGGTAATCCGTAGGTTCGGGGGAAGCGTATTCGCTTCCAGCAAAGTGAGGATTCCGGGGACTAAAGAAGTTTCCTCCTGGGAAGCCTCGGTAACGAAAGTTATCGTCTTTAGGTCCGTGTCCAATGTCATTTATCGACTGAGGGTCCCTTGGAGTTACTGAAAATGCATTTAAATGTAAATATTTGATCGAAACAACGGTTGTGAAGTGTCTAAAATTAAAATATACAAGGTGCCGTCGATACTGAGACTTACACAGGAATTTCCTGAACAGAATGATACTTTAACGTTTGGACAAATATCAAACATGTATGTTTTTATAAGATTAGCATCTAGTTAATCATGATGTAAGGAGCTACACGTAGTTCTTCATACGGAAAGTGTAACCAAGGGAACTTCCATGTACGGTAATACACATACCGGTACTTACTTACCGATCCCTGTAATGCAATGTTGGTGCGAAAGCTTACAAGCAGCAACAAGATGATGCGATAATTATTTAAGTTTAAATTTCACTTATGATTTAAAGTTGAAGCCGCATTTATGGATTATAACAGTATCATTAATACTCAGAAAAGTCGACAAGGAAAGAGATAAAATAAATAGTGAAATTTTGATACAATTATGTACTGCAGTATATATTTAGATTAGTAAGGCTGAAACAGACTAACGCGTACATGTAGATCTAAGAGGAGTTGGACGAATTGACACAGTACACTAACAGTGACCTAGCGATGCAAAATGCAAATGTTATTTCACATGCGAACTAATTAAATGATAACGCAATTGCTATAACTTTCCTGGCCCTTGTTTAAAAAAGTAGAAAGCAGAATCTCAAATTTGGGTCGAAGTCAATGTGGATATCAGCAGCATCTGCCCGATAACAACTGACCATTAATACGACATGCGGCGTGGACTGATAAAACCATAAAACTGTTTAATTGTTAGATCCCCCACCAAACTGTCGAACATCAAGCTAATTCAATGTGACAATATCCATCTACTATACATGATCATCATTAGTTATGGCGGCCCAGTTTCTTCAGCAACTAGAGAAATAGACAGTTGTGTGTAAGGACAGCCCCATCTTCTTGATTAGTCGGAGCCTCGAACCTCTCCACACGCGAGGTGGGAATTAAAACGAGGGCTAATCAAGTAGACGCCAGTAGAGCAGCCACAAGCAGGAGTCAGTCACACAAGAGACTGCCAATCCTCTTAGTTAATGGATTGTTAAGTTGGGCGTTTCCTTGACAGCCTCCTCGAACTGATGGGCAGGCACGCTAAACATGAAGGAATGCCAATTTCAAATCGATATATTGGCAATTCAGGAGATATGTTTCAATAATTGATAGAGGTGTGGTTGTGAACTTCGGTCTCTCATCAAGCGGAAGGGGGATGAATTAGGAGATAGAACTACGGTCGATATTATTGATCAAGAGGACCACATATTTTGATAATAGTGTTGTTGATGTGTTTGTTTGTTTGATCACCGTGCAAAACGTAGAGGCGACCGACGGAAGTCGGCACTCTACACGCACTGTTAAACTCTACTGATTTTATTGATCATATCAATATAAGGAAAACTTGAGCTTAACAAAACGCAAACACCCCTAAGCGATCCATTGGTCAATGAGTAGGCAAGGGAACGTCACAGTTAAAACGTTCAGACAATATTTGTATTCCTTCTTTACTGCTAGTGCCGACTGCCTACCAATTCAATATTTACACAAAGAATAAGATTTCTTGACGGAATTTGTATTGACAAGTCGACCGGACTACATCAAAACCTACGCGTGAAGCACTCAAGAACAAACAAACGTGGTTTTCATAAAAAAAAATTAACTAACCCATAAATATTTCCTAATACTAGGAGGGAGTGGACGATTTGTCGTTTCCCAAATTATAAATGCTGATCTCCACTTTGGTGTTTGCGGGGTAAAAGTAAAACAATGTAAATATACATATTCCATCTTGTTCTTCATGTAAATATTTAGGACTTTCTACAGGTGTGACCGTTATTAACATAATCATATCACGTTTCATGTTCAAGCAACAAATAGAACCAACAGCTACATATATTAAAAAAACATTGAGAATAGATGAGCGTAATATGTAATATAGAGTAATGGAAGCAGTTACAATAAAAAAAATGCTTAAAGCGTACTCTAACTAGATGAATTGCCATATGTATACACCATAAGCACAGTTTATATGGCCCGAGTTCCTAAACATGTACAAAAGGCGTACCTATGATCCCATGTAGGTTATTCAGTCGGGCGTCATGAACATTCCGAAAAAAAGTTATGGAGTTCCTGTTACTCTGTGAGAGGAAGCAAAGAACGCCGAGTAACGGTGCGATACAATCAGAATTATTTCTTGTAACTAAGGTATGGATCAGTGCAAACACGGAATGAACGAGTCACGAAGGCGACTGCTCCGGCATACTGGGAACAGGGGTCGGGGGGCATTCTTAATCCCATGATTTAATTAGCAATTTCGAGGGATTCACTCGTCATGTATGTTGATTTAAAAGCGTTTACTCACAATTTCGTTCGTAATAAACCGTCAAGAAACAAATTTTAAACTTCCACTGACCGTGTTAAATTCATGAAGCGTGAGAACAATGGGTCATATCGATTTTTAGATATTGCTCCAAACCTGGCAGCTGCCCGAATCAGCTACACTTGATTAAGCCATAAGAATGCCCCCTTGGAGGATTAATGGGAGAATTGCAATAGCGGGCGGGGTTAGCAACTGGATAATTAAGATAATGTGATTTAAATATGAAATACGGTCTAAGTAGAGTTAAATGTCACCTGGTTTAAATGAAGTGTGCCACACAAAGATTAATACAGTTATAACCTATATACGTGTTGGGGACTAGTATTTGCGGGATTATTGATCGCAGACTGTGTATTACACGGCAGACAAGTCAGATACGGTCCAGTGAGACAAACAGTATGATTACTCGATCACATATGACCATAGATATACAATACGTTAATCCACGATTATTGCGAGATATCGATAAATATTGCAGTGCATAAACATTGATTACTATTGCCCCATGCCAATAACAGTGATACAGTTTACACAGTTTCTGCACCATAACGGCCAATCTAATTGAATCGAGTGTAAATCTATTTAATGATATTTGCTAACACGATGGGGAAGCGTTAGGCCCTAAAGCAACATATTTAAATAACGATAGAAAATCTACGTGATAAGCCAAGAGGTATCGATAATTGGTGACGACAAACTAGTGCATGTAATGTTTTACCCCCGATCTAAAATTTAAGCTGGTGATTTTAATTCCACGAATGAACTCGAGTTATAAATACCCATGATGTCGATTTCAGATACTGTATTAAAAATAAAAGTAAGGTAATGTTGTGATCGATTTATGATCCAATATTAACTGAGAGTATTGACTTTTAAATTCACTTTTAAGTCCGGCGGTTAGGGTCTTTATAACAAAGCATTCTGTGAGATCGATCTGATGGCAATTTTAAACGGAAGACGACAGTCAAAATTAGTTGCAGTAGGTTCAGTAGGCCTCTTGTTCTTGGAGTGTATAACAACAAGTCTGTATGGTTAACAAATACATCTTTATGATTCTTCACACATGCTTTATTCAATGTTGTTATCCTTGTATGGTTTATTCGAAAGCGTTTGTTCCGAAGTGCGAACATATCTCCCTTTGAAGTCAAGGACTCTTTAATAAAGTAATAGTCACAAATGAATGATTCGATATGCAGGAGAATTGAAAGACATCTGATAAGGTATTATGAAGACACACAATATAATTATTCGAATGGCTCTTCAATAATTTCCTGGTCTCTCACTGAGTATGTCAGACTATCCCGATCCAATGAAAGGGGTGCAATCAAGTGCGTACATATGAAAGCCAAAAGTTTAGAGAAGTCGGTTCGGGTATTATAGTTCAAATAATAATTTTCAGTGAAATCCAATGTACATCAAGCCTTTGTTGGTAAACATTAGTTCAATTCAAAGCATGAAAGTATTAGCCGAACAAATTTTAATCATTTTTAAAATAATAAATAGGCCTATGACTGTCCTAAATCCGATGCACTTATATTCAAAGCAATAAATTAGCATGCGCATTTCTCCATTTGAATTGTTTTATACAAGTTCCATCCGTAAGGGTATGCCAGATACATGAGCACCGTAGACTATACGCCTATAGGCCCCTAATACTCATTTAGTATTGTATGACATCATGCAATTTAAAATCAAGTTCATGCATAGGCATTATGCTGTATGATTGTCTTCTCTGAGCAATAACCTAATAGTATTCAGAAATGTGCAACCCTGGCATTGACCAGCGGTAACTCATGCTTAAGGTCCTCGATGCAGTAGCACTCACTCTTGCTGAAAGATCAAGAGGGTCAGATCCCTTCCTGTTACATACATATTTTGGAGGTAGGATATGTGGCGCCTGGGTCTTGGTTTTACCGAGTTTGGGCTGGATTGTCTAGTACACAAATACGCGTAAATTTAATCGAAAACTACAGCAAATATACTCACAGTCATGGTCTAACTTCAAGGGGCCTTTGTTAGGATCGCCGTTGGATGGAGCTGGCATACTCCAAGAGTGTCTATCCGATGTTCTGATGGATTAAGAGGATATTCTATTGACATAGGTTCATAGGTTTAATTCACGCAGAGCACATGTTTATGTTGTCGTAATTGTCATGGTCACATGTTGACAGTCGGAAGCGAGGCTCCTTTTCTAGCAGACGATGTAACTTTTCTGTCTGGATTTCTATCGAATAAATAAACAGGAAAAGCTATAATGGCTACTTATGTTTAAGAGAAGAAAGATTGATACACATTCTGTATCGACGTATTAGTATTATAAACAAATATTTTAACAGGCATGCTACATTTTACATTAAATCTTCTCTGAAAACAAGCCGGTGTCGGCTGCTGTATTTCCTACCACGCATGCGCAGAACTGCGAGATTCCATAGGTAAACTACACACCGCGATTGCAGGTAAATCTTGTAAATATTTAGCGATTGTTGTTGCGATAAATTTATATTATCAGGTTTTGAAATCACGCAAATGTTGCATAGAAATGTGAAGAGCCCGTTCAAGAAACCAGTGTTAATTTGGCATTTTCATTTTCTAGGGAAACGCACAATTGTCTGACATCTAAGACTTGACAAGTGTCAACCGAATACACATTCTTGTCCGCAAGGCACAATAACTTCAGTGTCAACTGGGGATAGTTACATGTCTATTCGTCTCCGGAGTCAGTGATTAAGATGGCTGAGGCGGACACAGTGACACTTGTAAGTAGACGAGGCATTTATAGCATTTTCATACTTCATGTCTATTAATTTAAATAGATGGGTTTTATTTAAAAAAGGCCTAGCAATATAGCTGCCCAGGCTAAGTAGGCCTGCACAACCCCATAATCTCAATTTTGAAACATAAGGCTGTAGTACACACATATAATCGTTTCCAAGTGCACAATTAAGTCACACCTTTCTGCATATCACTCATGAAACACATTTCTTCGACATGTGTTCAATCGGAACTAAATTGAAGATCCTTTTAGACTTCAATATATAGTTCCGAAGTCGGATTCTATTCTATTTTCTTAATTAACTTCAGGCTATTATTATTAGGTACAATGCGATGACCCAGTCAATTGCCATTCATTTCAGGCTAAAATAAATTATTGGTGCAGAGAGAAGCATTATAGACATATGCAAAATGCTTGCCTTGAAGGTTTGAAAAAGTATGGAAATGACCCCATCCTAAAGTTCTTTCATGCTTTTAGCATGATGCTGGAAGGTGAGAACCACCGTGGAGAATTTAATTTAAAATCATACCTTTTCAAGAATGTATCACCTGTATAAAAATGATTACACGTACATTCATAGCCACATTATGTAGGCTAATTGTTTCAATATTTTAATCAAATAAATCATTTGCTTATGAAAGATCGAGTTCAGGAAGGAATGAGAGAACTGGAAATGCTGAAGGACAAGAGAGACGTCAGTTTGTGCTCGATAATGGCTCTCATTTATGGACATAGAAAATCAAAAACCCCAGGTTTGTAATTGACATATAGTTATATGTATTTAAAAAAAATACGCAGATTCATTTTACAATTGCCACAGTCGTTCTTACAACTGTATTATCTTGTTCTTTAAGACAGGGAAGCAATCGCGGACTTGGATGGTAGAATGAAAGAAGAGAGAAAACAGACAGGGGAGAAAGTAGGGATATGTTTATTCGTATTTCATTTAAATCGCTCAACTCGAAATTTTCCGAACAGTGTTATACGTGTGAACGTACGTACACTGATTTATTTCACCGTCAGTCGCTTTGACCTACCTACATACGAATGCCGGTTTGTCATCTCTTTTTACAGGGTTTGTACCTCGGTGGGCTGTTTTTATTACATAGTGGGAAACAAGACAAGGCCCGCGAGTACATCGACAGGGCTATAAAGATGAACAATCAATATAAAGAGGTAATATATAATTTCGATAATTCTCCAGGGTATGCTATATTTTATATTTAGGGACTGAAAATGTATACATGTGCCCAATGTACCCAATATAATCAAATTTCGCTTTCGTATGAACGTCATTCCAGTTTTGATCAAAACATGGAGTATACCATAGTTTAATAAAGTATTAGACTTACCATAGGTGAATATTATTATGTGCGTATCTGTATTCCCATAGGCGTTAGCATTAAAAGGATGGATTGAAATGCTCTCTGGAAGGGATGCGATGGCTAAAAAAGCAGTGAAGTTTTTCGACGAAGCCTTAGGGTAAGAGGGTTTGCTGCACTCACAGATCATATATTTACTTTCATGTATGTATGATTTATGATTTCACATTCCCTCTATGATTACCGGAGTAGGGCACAGTTTTCTAGTTTTGTCACAGAATTTTCTTAATTTTATCCAAATCGATTTTGACATTGTCATAAATTTTGTACAGCGTTCGAGCTGGGCGGCGACGGTAAGTCACTCATATTGCATGATCGGATTTGTTTCATCCGCACCAATTCATCTCGTTACAAACGTGAACAGTATTAATGTCCTTGTACATGTGCATTTTTAATGGACTGCATGGATATCATGTCTATATGTACGCCTGTTACTTCCAATTTCGGCATCCCTCTGTGTCTGATGTAGTCTCAAGAAAGTAAACGAGTACCAGATAGATACGGAGTACTGTGTGTTAACTGTCCGTTATGACTTGAAACGTTATGTGATATGTTCTACGTAGAGGGAGAAAGTCGACAAATATGCATTGAGTTATCACTCTGTGGAAATTCTACTCGACTGAAAACATAATATAGTTGAAAACGAATTATTTCTTTAGTGGAATTCTGGACTTACGATTTCGTAGTGTGACTTTGAGGGGATACTATGATACTTTACAGTGGATACCCCCTGAATGCGACTATTCTTGATTTGAAATCTGATAGTTTTTAAGCGTCCATTGGATCACAATATTCATGGTTCATTCACTTCAGGATGGAAGGCATTAAAGACATCGACGCTCTCTTTGGCAAGGCGAGGTTCATGAGCATGAGGAGAAACTATGGAGCTGCATTGGATCTCATCAGTCAAGCAGTTGTCTCATTTCCTAATTTTTTACCTGCCTTAGTTGAGAAAATGAAGATCCAGTTGTCAATGAATGATTGGGAACAAACCGTGGAAACCGCCCAGAGGTACGATTTTTTTTATATATTTGGCAGCATCGAATTAGAATACATAAATATACACAGCCCTGAGTTCTTATCTTTTTCCTCCCACTGCAGGTGTCTTTTAGTTGACGCTCATTGTCTTGAAGCTCAGAGGTACATGATCCTTCACGCTTTGTGTAGAGAAGGCAACTATCCTGATGCTACCGCTAAACTTCAAGATCTCTTGCAAGAAATGGACAGAGTTGAACCGAAAAACCCTTACTTGTATGACGAATACGCGAAAGTGTTCTGCAGATTGGTATGTTGGTTTTATATACATGCACTCAAAAAGGGTCATTGTTGTGTTATCATCAAATACTCGGACATACTAACCAATCTTCGCTTCTTTTATTCGCAGTGTGGAAGAAACACTCAAGTATTGCAGCAGACTTACTTCATGGCTGAGAGGGCAGTAAGTCTGGAAGGAAGTAACGCTGATTACATCACTGAGCTGGGCTATGAACTAATGATACAGGGTAGAGTTAAAGACGCGATGAAGTGCTACAGAAATGCGATGAAGCAGGATGAGAGCAGTGTGTCTGCCTTAACAGGTATGCCTCCTATTTCGAATTAGAGGCATATATGATTATATACAATCATAGCCTTATATAATTAAACCTTATCATTATGTTAATGATATTTTGGATGTTTCAGGTGTAATCAGATGTCAGCTGAATGAAGATATGCTGGAAGATGCTGCCCAGCAGCTTGAATTCCTGAATGAAATTCAACAAAGTATTGGGAAATCAGCGGTTCGTGACCTTCTGAAACGTTGCAAAATGTTGGATGTCCGTTTCATCTTGATACATATTTCTATATGCGTCAAGGAATGTCATTATGCCCGCTGTATTTACAGGAATTGCTGTATTTGAGTGCCGTACTGGCCATGAAGAGACAGCAGACGCCAGAGAAAGTGATGGAGTTATTGGGCGAATCTATCGAAACCCATTTTGCTGGTCTGAAAGGGTTGCCATTAAGCACGGATTACTACTACATGCTCAACCCAGACTTTCTGATACAAGTCGTCGGTGATTATCTATCATTCGCTCCCCAGAAGGTGAGATGACTTGATTATTTATATATTTACTGGCATTTATAAGTGGCAATGTACCCACCTATAAATACTGAAAACGTGTTTTTACCTTTAGCCGTCTGGATCCGGCCAGGCGCCTCATCCAGTGTTGAAGAGCTGCTCTGCAGTGCTGGATCC
This sequence comes from Armandia brevis, assembly GCA_035585475.1. Lineage (NCBI taxonomy): Eukaryota > Metazoa > Annelida > Polychaeta > Opheliidae > Armandia > Armandia brevis. The sequence continues at coordinate 17,584 of JAXGGS010139309.1, forward strand.
CCTGACAAGAGCTGTGCCCGGTTTGCTGGAAGCATTATATCTGATGGGTAAAGTCAAGTATCTGTCAGGTGATGTAGATTCTGCACAGAGCACTCTGCAGCACTGTCTGGACCAAGATTCAGCGTATTCTGATGCTCATATACTTATGGCACAGGTAAGATTATGTCAATATGTATTTGTCGACATTACATTGTCAACTGATATTTCTAACTGGATGGATTTTTTATGTATCAATATCTTAATTGCCAATAATATGTTTCCATAATGTTTCCAGATTCACCTTCACCAGAATAACTTTAAGTTGGCGAATCAATCTCTAGAAGTCGGTTTAAGTTACAACTTCGAGGTAAAAAACAAATATACTATTTCACTAGCTAAATCAAAGACATATGGAAATATAGTGTTCCAGGTGATAGTTAAGATCACTTTGAAACTCCCACGCTTTATAAATTGATTTCAGATCAAGGAGCACCCTGTGTATCATCTCATCAAGTCTAGAATTCTCAAGAAGCAAGACAAGGTCGGGGAAGCACTTGAAACACTAAAAATGGCGATGATGTTACCAGGTGTTAGAGGTAAAGAACTGCTCATTTATAAATTTGGCAAGACATACACGTGTATCCCATTACGTCCGGATGATTACGACAATTGCTTTCACATACTTATTCAGTTATTTATTTATTTTATAGGAAGAGGAGGGACTGTGCGCAAGGGAAAGCAAATTCAAATTACATTCAACGATCGCGTGTCAGTTTTTCTGGAATTGGCTGAGGCTCACAGGCTTCTTGGAGAACACGTACGTTTTTACATCATAATTAAGACATCAATGAAAAATCGATGAGTAGACAATTCGTTTTACTCAATGCTGGTAAAAACACCTTATACCACTTTAAGCCT
>JAXGGS010139420.1:0-10004 GCA_035585475.1 Armandia brevis
TAGCCCAGCTAACATTGATGATTACACATTCAGATTCAGGAACTCCTCCGGTACTTGAGGAATTGAAGCGTAGGGGACTTGAGGGTAATCATTACAAACTCGCTAATATCTGCGCAATGTCTCCAGAGCAAGCGGAAAAGGATGAGGATCAGATGAATCGTCTGTTATGGAGAATGACAGTAAAGTCATTTAAAAAGTACTTTCATAGACTAGCCGACTCCGGACCCTTATGGATAAAATCTGGCACTCCAAAACGTATCAATGTTGAAGCTGATCAAAAGAAAGAGATGCGGCCAATTCCAAATCTGTGCACTGATCCTGCATCAGCCACGTCCAGTGACATAAGGAAATCAAGAATGACCGACACAAGTGATGATACTGTTCACCGAGAGAAATCTGCAGAGGTGGAATCAACCACTGACCGATCTAATATGCCGGCCCAATCAATTTCAATGAAATGTATAACAATACCTATTGGTAATGAGGTAACGCAAAGAAAATATCAAGATAAGGCAGTACTATTGGTAGGGGGTACTGATGAAGAAAAACAAAGTCTGATTCAAACTATCATATATTTGCTGCACAAGGAAAGCGCCGCTACTGACAAGTATGAAATGCTTGACGTACTAGATTTTCAAAAACACAATGCGCCTAAATCAGGAAAACTGACTGTTTACAAAATCAAATCATTAAAAACGCAATCATTTATAACTATAGTTGAAGCGCCAGTTAACATATATTCCAAAGAAAACGAATCGTGTATTGCTAGATTATTGGCCGATTCTGCCAATATTATGGAATTCATTGGCGTTAGTGAAATAGATAATGTGACCATACTTCATCCTGAAAGTACAATCTTGATTGAGCATATGATAAAGAATATAATTGAAATCAAAAGCATATATCAAAGGAATTTTCATGCAACAATATCTTTCCTAGTTACTAACTATGGGAACGAGCATCATAATACACTAGATCAACTTAAACAGATATTCTCTGACCACAAGGTCATCGGGATACCTACTCAAGCTTTACATAAGGGAGGACCCAAGAGCCACTTGGCAAGAATGGAAGGTGTGTCTAAAGCTTATATTGACTACTTTAATCAGGTGATCATGACCAAAACATCAAAATAATATGTACTCTTTCATATAAGACGGTCCAGCAAATCCAAAACTATGAGCTATACGGCGCTAATTATATCCCTATTATATCAGAAATCACAGTAACTATAGCTCAATATATAAGTCCACTTAATCACGCAGGCCTAATAGCAAGCTTACTGTTATATTTGTTTGTTTAATACTGACAGGGAATATAATTCTCTTTTCCAAGTGAATTGTGTAGATTGTATATATTACGGAGTTTTGGAAAATTAAAAGTGATGAACAAAATGGTTTCCGCATCAAAAGTGCATATTAGTTTGATTAATCGAATTCTTTGGAGTGTTAACAATATTTCATTTAACTACACTTTTCACTGGTTAATGTGCGTGTGGATTGTTGTTGATGTTCATGCAGACATATTCAGTAATAATTTGGATATAAATCAATTGTTCAGATATGTTCATTATCGTTCTTTATCATCCAATCTAACGAATTCCAGCGCAAATTAAATCTAGATGTCCATAATTATCAAAGTAATACGATATGTAAAGATTTATTTTTGTGTATCCAGCATTTGCTGTCGTGGTTATCAAACTCATTCTAAATTATTACGGTAGCCAAACAAACTAACCTTTGATTATCATGACACATGTCTCAATTAAAGTAAGTGTCCATTGACTAGAAAAAAAAGGAAATTATCGATTTATTCTAAAGCTACGTTTATTAAATGATTTATTTACAAAAACGTTGTACATATTACAGATACAATGGTTATATAAAGTACTTGAGATAGTAAGACATCAATGACAAACTTACTAATATTATTTACCTTTAGCCACCAATAGCCAGGTAATATGCAATTAGTGTCATAAATGTACCAATATCACGGAATTAATTGTGCCAACACAGCAACCGGTTTTTCAATATTCGAAAATGTATTACACCATAGGCCTTAGGTATCCTCAGCTGTTTCTAAGCGGCTTAAAATCGCAGTGCATGGGTATCCCTGAATGTTTTTGTCATATCTAGTTTTGTCGGATAGTTGTTCTATCACCTCCGCCTTTGCACGAAGCATTTCATATTGTTTGATACGGTCTTCGAAGTACTCCGTTTCGTGGGCACGTTCGGCTATAATCAAACTTTCTATGTAACCTGACAGGTTGTAACTGATGGGCTTAAGAGCTATTTCATCCAGTAAATCAAATCCCACCCTCAATTCGTCTATCCTTTGAAGAATAACTCGTTGTTTTTCATCCTTAATTGAGTCCGCTTGCTCCTGTGATGTATACAGTCCTTTTGCTAATATAGGCGACTTGCTCACACATTGCTGATATCTGAAATTAGCATTTTTATGTAGGGACCATTTGCATGACTTCCCACGTTTCTGGCAGATTACGCATACACCATCTGAACCGATAGCATCACATTCCGCTTTGTCGTCATTCGAAATTGTGCAGACTCGATGGCAGGTTCGCTTGCATGCCTCACAGTTGGTGACGTGTATCCCAGGCTTGGCAGGCGATATGGTATATTGGATTTTCGAGGCATTGACGGTATTAACTCCACTCTGGCCTAATGCAGCAATTATCGTATCTAACGAGGAAAGTTCTTGGACATCGGCTTTTAGGTCTTCCATTAATCCATTGACAATGATTTCAATTTTCTTCCTCTCTTCCAAAACCTGCCTGGTCAATACTAGGGTCACACCTTTTGCTTTCGAGAGGAACTCGAAAAACTTCTTGAAGCTTTTCATAACCTGTTTCCAATATATTTCTCTGCCTGATATTAACAGCTCGTCGTCATCATCGCTATCATCATCTGGCCGAATGCCTTTCTGCATTACTCTATTTGGTTGATAAAGAACAGAATTGTTAAATTTGAAGTATGATTCAGTGGGTAGGCCACTCTCTTTGACAGCACTGATTGCTTGAGGAGTACCGGAGTCACAGAAGGTAAACATGATGGAAATGTTCTTTTTAATGTCTTTGCCGAAAAGGTATTGTAGTTGATCAAATATGTATTTCTGTGTCGGGGTAAGCCGTGCCATTGCAGCCGATATGACGAAACACACTGCATGAAGGCGATTGATCCCCATATCATTATCCAGGTCAAAATACGCGCGTATTTCTTCAGTGATTATCTTATCCTGCTCAAGACCCCTTGTATCACCGTAACCTGGTGTATCAATTAGGGTCAAGTCACGCTTAAACTCTCTCTGGCATGCATCATATATACTGTAAGACTTGACGTGTGGAGTTTGGCTTTCTGCTTGGGACGAGCCTCCTTCTTGCGAAATGACTAAGTATCTCTTCTCATCCTTCCACTTGATGCCAAGTAAATAATTCACGATGGCGTTGATAAGAGTTGATTTCCCTGCACCTGTGGCTCCAACGACGATCACATTAATGTCATCTTTTCTAGAAGCCTTAGTTCCATATCGGTAGTTTTCTATGTTATGTTCTGGAACTTGAAACACCTCAGTTGGAGCAATAAAGTGTACCTGAGGGCAATCGTCCTGTTTGGATACTGGGTCAGACACCTTGTTGAGCCACTGTTCTATAGTCATCACTTTTGTTCTCTCTTTTGACAAACCCTATTTAAACCGAAAACAAATTTAATTGCGAAAGATCTGTATTTGTTCTACACCTTGCAAAACATTGTTTGTATCAGGCCTTAAAGTTATACTTATTATCTTCGGGAGAAGAGATAATCATACATATCAGAAGCGTTGATCTGAGCGCAATACATATATAGAAATAATACCTCGCCCGATCATATGAGATGCATTGTACTCCTAGGCGACTTGTTGTTTGCAATTTCTAGATAATTACAAGCATCAAGTAGAAACGATGGAAGCACCCTTTACCAAGAGAACAATGTATTAAGGCTCCACGCATTGATATATATCGATATCAAAGTCTTACTAGTTTGCACTTTAATATGACAACAACACAAATAGCGTTAAACCTTTCCGGACACTTTTGAACCAACATCGGCAATACCGGTCGCAGCTTTCACGGTTTTATCTGTATATTTTTTGCCACTGACCTAATAAAAAAAATCATAGCAAATTCAAAATAGATCGCCGCATTAATTAAATAGGGTTGCAGTAGGGTGTAAAAAAAATCATAGCAAATTCAAAATAAATCGCCGCATTAATTAAATAGGGTTGCAGATTTAAAATCATCAATGAGTTTTTTGCGCGTTTATTTCTAATACCAATGTTTTGCAGTCCTAAATATACTTACATCATGAGGTTTTTTCTTCCAGCGCAATTTAGAACGCAATTTATCCATATCCAAAGATCGATTGTCTATGATCAATAAACGTTGAATGACTTAATATTAAGCTGTATATGGATTACACACTCATGGGATTAACATATCGAATTGAACTATATCATATAATGCTTAACATGAATTCAGTGGGTGGCCAACTGCACTTTATAACTATAGATAATCGTATATGCAAATATTGTATTTTGTTAAATACCTTTTCATATGCTTTGGTAGAATTTGATATTACACTTTCGTTCTGATCCCTGGGATGGTTTTCTTTCTATCGATAATGATAATAGAAGTACAAAGATGGCGCCCACAATACATCATATCCGTGTGCAAAGGTCATCATACTCCTTCTACCGGTATTCAGATAAACGGATGTATCAATGCGCATGTTTGGTAAATACCGGTTAATGTTTTTTTGTTTTTACTGTGTCAGGCTAGACCAGCAGCATGTTATGATTAGAATTTGCAATCATACTACATGCACAAAATAGATACAGTTAATCCGATCAGGTGTTGCTGCACGGAGTCTATAACACATATACAACTACACACTGATCATGTGATATAAGTGTGTTTAGGAAAATCATCGAACAAAGAACGAGATAAACAATACCACATTTTAATCATGATTGAGTGCAACATATTATATGTGGCTATGAATTTATCACGCGCGCTCATGCATAGCTCTAATGTGTTCATGTTTATTATCAATTTATAATCAAAGGATGTCAAATTCATCAATGTAATGGTCGCCATCGGACAGTCACGGATAATCAGCTTGGCTCTCAGCTAGAGTAAACACATATAGGTTATTGTAGCAACGTCATAGGAATAGGAAATGTATATTTATCGTTCCAAGTCTGTCACAATTCATCAGAAGAACAAGATATGTATTCATTACGTATGCCTACTCTTTAGACCCCTAATATCTATATAAAAGAGCTATCAAATAGTGTTCCGTCCGTCAAACTTGACAATTTTCGATCATCCCAAGAGGATAACTCACCAGTAAATTTAATCCTGATCATAAAGTACATACTCTAACCTTGTGTATTGTTTGTTAAATTAAAATGTATATCAGTCAGACATATCTATGAAATCTAGTATTTGATCTTAGTTTAGATAGAGACATATAACCATCTGTATACTTTATCATTATTTGAAAGATTGTTGTTTCTTGTTAGCTCTAATTAGGGCGCACCTAGGCGGCTCTAAATATTATGTTGACACGTAATTCCAGAACGTAACTGCCACGTCATAACATTGACTAAAACATAACGGATATCCTACATTAAACCAAACACATTGGAGACAAGCTGTGCGCATCGCTGAGGTTAACGTGTGTTCGAAGCATTGTTACTAAGTTTGGACTCCCTTTGAAAAAGTCACGAACTGATTCAAGTTGACCTATGCGATTTTCGTCATTGGAGCTCTGGCGTCCTGTTTCTAGCATTGATTCTAAAAAGTACACAGGATTAATCGGACCGTGTTTCGAGGTTAATTGGTGCAGTGCAGTCAGTCTTTCTCGGAACTCCTGGCTATATGTTTGTATGTTTGGTGCTTCGCTGTCATCCCTGGGTTTTGTGATAACAGTAACTGGACTATGTCGTGTGGGTGGGCATGAACACCTCAAGCACTTGCCGGTCGTACTATCAAAAATAGATACTGATGACAAGTCGTTTCCAGGTGGCAACAGGACACGCTTGCTGCAGATCTGTCTATGGTAAGTGCACTGTATGTCAATATAATGCTGCGCAACTAGAATCTCGGATATATTTTCAATACATCCATTCAGCTCTGTCAAGATTCTGCCTGCGACATCTTCCATCTGATATCCCCGGAGAGAGCGGATCGCTCTATCTAGCTTCCCGAAATTCTTCATTGTCGTTTTCCAATTTACAGCCGCTAATTTACACTTTCTGTCATTCGGCGTGATTTTTTGAAAAACGCAGGCATTTTCAAATTGAAATGATTTAGAATATGGTATATCAGCCTCTTTAACGATGGCCTTGGCGGGGGGCTTTCCAATATCTGCGAAGGTCATGAAAAGAAACAATTCCGCTGAGCTTGCCGCTCCGAGCAGCGCCCTTGCCTGTCCAAATACATATCGCTGATCTGCGGTAAGCTCTGATTTAGACGACGCGATCACCAGACAAATGGCATCGATATTGATAGTGCTCAATTTACCTTGACACGATAACAGTTGCTTTATATTCTGAGCAGTCAGTTCGTCACGTTCATGGCCGGTGGTGTCGTTAAATCCCGGAGTATCAATCACCGTTAGCGTATATGGCAGCTTCCGCTGGATCATTTTGTGAAAACGGTATACAGTGATGCTTCCAGTTTGACTGACGGTTTGATTGGCTGATGAATCGACATTGGTGACTTGGAAACGTATTTTGTCATTGACCTCCACTCCGAATATGTAATTGGCGAGACTGTTGATCAGTGTGGTCTTCCCGCTTCCCGTCTCGCCCACCAACACCATGCATTTTTCAGGAGCATAACACTCAGTACCGTACTCCCAAGTTGTGATTAGGTCGTCTTTACGGTCAGTGAGTGTGGGTTTTAATACATGGACATCAATCTTGTTGATGCTGCTAGCCTTTTCAGAGTTTGAGATAGCCCAATCTTTACCACATGAAGTTGAATAGTTAAGCTGTAAAGAATAACAGTTGATGATCATCATTCTGTTCGTCTGAAGTGGGGAAACAATAGATATCCGAGTTTAAACCGATTTTTGAAAAACCATCATAAGGGACTAATTATCTAGTATTGATATGTATGTCATTTTGGCAGTTATGTGTTGACCATACGTTCGAGCGCTATACACATTTTACCCAACACTAAGGAAAAACATTGTTTTTCAGTTAGATCGTATAGAAAACACTTACTAGAGGTCTCAGTTCGAGATTAGCACCATCTGTTATATCACCCTGTGTACTCTTCTGTAACCAATTGATATAGACACGTTAATAATTAACCCTCAAATGTCGAGAAATTCTATCATACATTAACACCTAGATTGCGATTTATGTATCTTATTTATAATCATGTAATTTATCCGGCTGGGTTTGACATTTTCTTTTTAAAAAATCTTCACCTTTGGTCTACATTTTATAAAGAGGAGCACTATTCCAATCACAGCCACCACCACCACACACACGATTATTATGCCGATAATCAAACCTGGATTTGACGATTCAGTCGGGACACTCTGTCCTCCGACTGAGAAGTCGACGTCGGTACCATTTTCCTCTCTCGTGCCTGAAAAACAAAAATGACAAATTGTGTTACGGTAAAGTCTAACAAATTATCGTTAACGTATTTTAAACACAATTACGATTGGATTATGAAATGGAATCATGTACCTTTTTCCGTTACATGCACATTAAAGTCGTTGGTGTTCGACGAAGAAGATAGTCCGTTATCAGAACAAACTGAAATAGATTCGACATCTGTCAAACATATCAAGTTAATATACACACGACTTATGATTTATACTGAAGCCTCAGATGTAGTAATTATACCTTCAATTACAGTCACCTTCGTTGAGGCTTCCGGGAGTACCTTAGTAGCGGGTCCGTAGATCTTCACGTTTAAATCAAATGTATTGCTAACCGGCCCCGTACGAATTTTAATTATGCCTCGCTCCACCAGTGTGCGGTTCAATGTATTATCGTGAACATTAGGTCCGGCTTCATAATGAGCTATTAGCTTAGCATCCTGCTGTCTGACCACGTTGATCCCACGGACATCGGTGAAAACAGTTGTGTTGAAGACCCAGGTTACGGAAACATATTCTCCCCGACATACTTCCTGCTCGGTAGATGTGTTTAGCCAACCTACGAACAACATACTCATATACAATATGATTTACAATTTTCTGTTTAATGCATAAACCATTATCACGCTGTTTTACGGTTAGAAATAATTCGAAATTGTTTTGTATTCATCAGATATATCAGGCGTAAACCTAGGATGAAGTTCACGTAATGCATATTCTAATGGCGCTTTCTGTCCACTAGTTGTATTGATAAAGGTAATTTGTATACAACCCACCTAGCATATGTCCGGAACAAAGAGTGAAAGTGAGAACTACAATGAAGTGCGTACTCCGCAAATTCGCCATCTTTCAAACTAAAATATTAATAGACATGATTTCTCGTAAATTAAGCTGCTTAAAAGGGAGAACAATGCATAACTTCTTCTATAGAAGACAACATTTTCAATAAAAAGAAGAATGTCTATATACTTTACCGCTTGTATTTATCGGTTAATCTACCGCACGAAACTATTGTTACTGCATTGTTATGGCAACAAGTAACGTATTCCCAAAGCACGTAAGTTATCGATATCTACTAACAGTATGACTAATCGACAGGATGGTTAATAAGCCTATGACCTCAATCTCTCAAGATGATGATCCATACCTGGCTTCAGCAAGTCAAGGTTGAAGTTAAAAACATGCATAGCCTAATACTCATAACATCTTACACCCACGAACACCTTGCTACGGTGTACGTTGAACCCTCTCATCGAGATTTGCGGTGGTTGAAATTATTCGTCATTTAAACGACCCATAGCCCGTGTGTCCATGAGTCATGCGGCCTGAATAAGATTGATGTACATGTACACTTACATGCAAGTACAGATTAAGATGTGCGTGCTAGAATCTTGTATTCATGAGAACTCGGGTACAGCACAGCAATATAATGCCTAGATTAATACAAAGAAACTAGTTCGCTTGTGTAATATAATTTAATCAACAAAAACACCAGTTATGACCTAGGTATTCGAGCGGTGTGCGCAAACACTTAACACAATTTGCAAGTAAATTAGGCGAATAATCACTCTGTCCCAGGGATGACTGGCAATACGGGCTCGGCAAAAGGGGTTACGACATGTAGGCTCGCGTGATAAACCTAAAATAAGCAACATAGGACATCAGGGTCCCGTGGGATTGTTACTGTACAAGTCCGCTACATATAGCGTTTGAAATTGTGTGATTTTAGATACATTTACGCTAGGCCATATCGGGATATTATACTTAGTATTGTAATAAATAATTTTTTTAAATCATTTTCATATTCATTTGAAATCGTTTATTCTAATACATCTTTCTTCATAGATATTAAGATGAACATATATTTATTAAGATAGTCAACATATACATGCATTTGAATTTGTGGATTTCATGTTCGCTATTGATGCTTTAAAAAGTGGAATTCCCCGCATGTTATCATAATATGCATATAAATCTTCATTTCAAATACGCGCATTTTCCTGCGTTTTTAATAAAGGCGCTCGAATAACTGATTTGCTTTCCGAATGAAACAATTTATCATTTGTTCTGCTTACCGAGTGTCTGAGATCTCCTTCGGAGATACGGATATCGGATGCGGGAACTCTGGGTTAAAGGGAATGCTATAGTTGAAACAAAATAAAATGTTGATCAGGCTCCCAAGTCCCATGAAATGAATCAGACAAAGGTTGTTCATGATAATTGAAGGATGGCTGCATGGAAAACTATATTACAGATGGATAATTACTTCATTTTGAAAATATAGTCTTTAATGGCATTTAGTTGACGAATGCGATCTTCATCTTC
>JAXGGS010139531.1:0-15391 GCA_035585475.1 Armandia brevis
CATGCATCAACAACAAATGGACGCAGATTTATCGTTTTCACAAGCGACACTGATCAAGATTGCCTCACCCATCCTTGTCACTATCATGGTTGGCAAGTATTTCAGCAGCAAGTCCAGTCGCCGTAACTGACGATAATCCATCATTGGCGAGCTCCTCTGGGGATTTGTTCTCTTTTCTGGCGGCCAGCATAGATTCAACCATACTCTCCAACTCCAGCCTCGACAATAATCCATCGTGGTCCTTGTCAAATACCTTAAAACAAACTGTGAAAAAAAGACACCTGTTATAGGAGGCAAGGAAATACTAGCCGAGACCCAGTCTAATGGAAACTGGTACCATAACGAATAATACTAGTATCTGCTAATATACATGTACATGTACATGTCGAGTATGTACCGGTATATACGAAAATAAATAAATTAGTAAGTAAAAGTTACATTTTTGACGTTCCGTTTTGGGACCTCGACAACAAGCTGAGATGCCACAAGCCATTTCCTTGAAATCTATGTGATTGTCTCGATTCTCGTCGAACGCCGTAAACAAATCTGTAAATAAGAACTACAACTTTCCACATCTATTTCGCACGCGATTTTCGCCTGCAAACGGAGAGTTATCATTTTCATCAGATAAAATCGTTTTCGTGATTCTACGTACCCTCACATAGTGCCTCTGGAACTGGTGGTGAGACAATATGAGAGAACGTCTCAAGGTCAAATCTGCCAGTTTTAGATTGGCCTTTCAGTTGCCAGTATCGTTTCTCCAACTCAATTATATCTGTCTCTTCCACTGGAAGCAAAAGAAAACCATAAGCCACACAGAAAACAACACGACAATGATCTACTGGCTACATATATAAAAACCCAAGAGAGGATTCCAATGAATTGTGTCATATGATTTCATATTAAGCTTATATTCCATAAAAACATATGTCTTCTAATCAAAGCAATATTGAGCACGCGCTTAACGCTCTTATCGAATATCAAGATAACGATGCTTCAGATGTGTTACGTCGGGTGGAAATTGAGACATCGGTTAGATGAAGAATACGTGTACATTAACTAGGCCCTTATAGTCGGCTAGACAGCACGAGAGAACGCTTAAGGAGCATCCGTGCGAGCTGTAATTGAGTAATGTGACGTTACTAACAGTGAGTGACTCCGGCGAGGGTCTGGTAAAACGTCGGCGTTTCCTGGTCGTTAGACAGCGTCACTGAGCACGGCTCCTTTAACAACCATCGGGTCATCGATGTGGATTCCGGATGATCCAGAACCCATTGCCGGAACTGTTCGTACGTTACTCGGTCGCTCTGATTATAAAAAAGGCAAGCGAAATGAACGGTCAATGAGTACCAAGGAATGAAAGATGCACTTTCCCGGCCAAAATATGACCGAAATGTGTTCAAAAATATACTAAGGCACGGTTTCAAAAGAGACACATCTTATTTGCGCCTTATGCATAATGCTTTTAGAAACTTTACATTCAAAATATCAAATATTATTCACTGGCACTGGGATCGTTTTTGTGCGACTCAATCAATCAATATTTAAAAAAAAACTAAACTTTGTTCAGGATGAGCCGACTTACCTCCAAGAATAGCCGTGAGAGGGCGTTGTGAGCCTGGCCCTCGGTGGCCAGCACCAGGGCATCCATCTCTTCCTTCTGTACATGTGTCAGATTCTCGTTAGCATACACTCCAAACAAAACTGCAAAATAAAAGTTTAAACTGGTTATAAATTATATACACTGGCAATGTTATACTTTGCTATTAGAGCAAAACCTCGACATATGGACGATATGGGAGTACCGGTACTAATCTAACATATGACGAAAACTGCTCTGTTACATAATTGAAACCAATCCATTTTAATCTTTCACATAAAATGTATACTGGTAACTCAATTCAGACATCCAATAATATGACAAAGCCTGCATAGAAGCACTTGTGCGTGCAGGACATGTAATGCTGTTTAACTTTGTATGAAGATCTCAGAGTTAATAAAATATATTTATCCAAAAAGAACCTCGACATATTACGGGATTGATTGTAATGCTGTGCACTTTATCACTACAGCTCCCGTTTTGTATTATTCACTATAACCGATTCATTTTTCCGGTGGTTCGAGTCACCAGCGTTTTAGACAAGGTCCAGTGTACTGCACTGTGCAATTCTTAAAAAACAAGATTACTGCTCTTTTTCAAAGAAAAAAAGGATGATGGACATCGTACCGCAACAATTGTTCATGTACATATACCGGTACAGTACGTTAAATCATCAATGCCATAGAAATTATGGGATTTGATATCATGTACCGGTACATGTAAATAAATATTGAATATAGATTTTAAGTACATATTGCCACTCATATACAAGTGCATATTAAAGCACGGGTTTTACTCACAGTTGTGTGGGCGTATTGGATTGGATTGACATTTTACTTAACACACACATGAATACAAGTTTATTTCGTGTAATGTTATTGCCGTACATCATCCCATAATCCTTGAGCCTAATGACTAATATGCGTTATCAAATCTCGGGGAATCCAATATCTATACATACATGTATGTAAAGAGCATGAATCATTCCCCGTGTCACTCTCGAAGAACTGATTATCTGCTATGTATTATTGACCCTACGACATCGCGTTTTGGACTGACTAAGTTCACCAATAACAAGTGTTTGAAGCCAGCAAATCCACAGGAGCCAAGAACTACTTGTATAATACGCCGTCGGTACGGCTACGTGATAAAATTGAGGGCCACTATCAAATTATGATCCCGTATATACTATGTAATTGCACGAAGGGGTCACATTTGTGATGTGTATTATGGTATTGAATGCACCGACAAGCCGTATAAAACTGCGCGATGGGAATACCTATCTCTTCACCAAGTTTGATCAGAGACACGACCCTCTGAAAATCATTACCATGTACATAAGCGCCACTTGTGAACACGTTCTTCCACCCCTCCAACTTTCATTAACACAATATCAAATACAAATATCAACGCATCATAATCACACCCTATATTAAACATAGTGTTCTTCATACGAAAAACCCCAATGCATTGACAAATCGAGCTAAAATACTGCCGGTTTAACTCATTTTACCAGGTGTCTCTTAAAGGTAGACTGAATACCAGGAGTCTCTGTGTCTGTGTTACAATGTATTATACATGATTATCTAATCATATCGACCACGTCTACATGTGAAGTGTAAAGCATACTTCCAATAACATGTGCCCGGTATAATGGCAAAGGAGGGATCGAAACGGCTTAATTATCTTTCTAGCTAGTACGGAAGCTAGAAAAATGGAAGCAATAAGTCCAACGAATAAAGCGAAATCACGCGGGACCCCGTAAAAGGAAAACCTATTAATCCTGAATCCTATAAATGTAGGAACATTTATACTGGCTAACATTTAATCGCACTTGTAATCTTGACTACCGGGGGTAAATATGACAATATTCTGTTTCAGTGAAATACGATAGATAGTATTAGATACCGGTATGCATGTGCATGCATAGTCAGTGTAATAATGTCATGTCTTACCCGGGCTCAGTTGAATGCAAATAAAAGGAGGTTATTAGCAATTAATTGTCGCAAATATTCAGCATGTCAAGTGACATATAAGTCAGACAGTTCCGAAATACCATCCATATCCTTAAAAAAATTATGTAATTATGTTCACAGTGTCGGGTTGCTGACTCAATCCGAGCTGTGCGCTATGGTCACGCGAGTGATTCAGTGTAACCCTATTAAACCAACTGGTGTGTCGAGCTATTGCCCACTGGGGAATTTATGCGATAACCGGCACACTTCGACACAGAAATCAATGCCACCACATCTCCCTCGCGGGGGCCAGACATTGGCAAAATCGATGCTTCTTCGCTTCGACATTCAATGGGGCCATTGAAGGACACCTCAGTCCCAAGGCTGGTAATTCATTTCCTACGACGACTAGCTGTTTGATTTTATCACGTGAAAATATCATATCATAATCAAGTCGATACGGAAATTATTCGGCCATGCTATGCCCTGCACAATCGTAGATAAAAATACACAGGTTTTGTGGTGAAAATTCGATGATTTGTAATCATCTAAAGCGAACTCTAATTGCAATACACACCAAGGAAATTTAGCCATGATCACACTTCTTGCCACGTTTATGTTTTAATATGCCTCAGGAACACCGACATTTCAAGGGGCGAGTAAATCTAGCAAACTGCACCCCTAACGCAGATGCGACAAATCTGCTGAGCCGGCATCACGCCTGTGCTCCGGCTTGATTGGTGCCCTAAGTTCCTGAAAAGTGACAACTGCTACGATCAAGGCCAATTTGGCCAATTGCTCGCCTGCTAGAACAGAAGCGAGAAACTTTGCCGAGGACTTGAGCACACACGCGGGGAAGGCGACGCCGCGGTGATGTGTTGGGTGGCAGGTCCTCGGGCACGGATTGCTGCATCACAAGTCAGGAGGCAGGCACGGGAAGGAAGGAAACACTCGGACGACTGAGGAGCCCATCAACGTTTAATACTTCCATTTGACTTGGCGCGTCAAACAACCGGTCAGAATAACTGGCGCTCTCATAGCACGCGCAATAGATATCAACCACTGACTGTAACATAATTACCTTAAATCGTGTTGCCCCTAGGAATTTCCAGTACAATAAAGATGAACTAGGGCATAGTGAACCTTGACGATGAATAACATTGATCTAAAGCACGAAAAATGAAAAGTGACATCTGTGAGACGAATATCTCTTGCTCATACCGGTACGTTTGGGTATACATGTACATGAGTGCACATCATGATGCATAGCTATCCAATTGAAGTATACTCGAATATATTCTAGGGAAAAAAGACAATGAACAGGATCAAAAATGAATATAGAATACGATATGTACTTTCACTGCATTGATTTATGCAGTGCCTAAATTGTACTGATACAGTGCATAACGGTACTATAAAATGTACGTAGCGTATCAGTCTCTCTGCATTTTGTGCGACATAATTTACGCTTGCGAGGGTACTGCCAATCGAGCGGGTAATTTCGTTGCACGTTCACCATTTGGATGCCCAAAATGCATGGAAAGCATATCAAAATGATCAGATTGGCTGCCGTCAAAACTTCAGAGCTGCCAGATGATATCTGCAATACTCAACGACGCGTAGAATAGCTTCATGTCCCAGTTTCATCAACTTTATTCCAATGACAGATATAAATATAAATATATGTATGATTGAAAGACGCACGGGGAGTGCCAATGAGTACAATGCGTCGAAGGCCGGACGAAAATGCATGATCATAAACCGACTAAACTAATAATTGCCCATTCCCCAGATGACCGGATAATGCTGTCAGACAAGGACCTGAACCTTGGAATAGGTCAACGCCAGTTTGGTGGCTACCAGTATGAACCTTTTAGTAACAAACCAAGTGAGCACTGAAGGTTAAGACTAGGCAATACAAAGCGTCTTGATGTTGTTCCATGGAGATCTTTGTGTTTTTAAAGACCTGACCATGCTGTCATTGCAGGGACATACGGACTAGAATACGTGCTTGGTACTTTAATTGCTTCTGGTTCTGTGCTTATTACTGGATTTACAGTCTCAACCTTATACGGTAGTACACAGGCCATAAGCATACTGTATATCGTTAAAAAAGGGTATGGATTCAACCACTTTGAGCAGAAATGCTAATGTTTCTCATCCTTGTGAGAAACATAGGCTATACTTCAATATAAGAGTCTTGCCAGGTTCCAAAGAGAAAGAAACATCACCCTTCAAACCAAGCTAGAATATATATTTCTTACATCTCGCACTGAGGTACACTTTGTATATTAACTATGAAGACAATTGTCTGATAGCGTTTCCAATTTTACAAGCGCTTTCGAAATCATATAAATGTACAAGTATACATTACACCAATCCTTTTGTTTCATATAATTACCACGATCTAATGCCTAATATGAAAAACATGTACCTGTGCATGTAGTATCGATCAATGAATAGCGTTACTTTACTTACATCTGAGCTTTTCTTCTTGTCTTCCTCGAGTTACAAGAACAAGTCCACAAACTAAATCCTTAAAGCTCAATCCTTTAGTTAAGCCTCCAAATGCCAAGAATAAGTGCTGAAATAGTAAAGTGGCCAGTTCATATATATGAGTGTGAATGGAAACATCCTGTGTCAGGAAATGGGCATCATGCTTTACTATGATGGAGAGAATGACAATGCATACATGATATGAATACGTATGTACATGTAGGGGTATGTAGGGTTACAAAAATGTAGTATATAGCTAACTCTTAATGGTATGACAAAGGATAATCGGAAATCAATACCGGTACATGTATCTATCGAACAGTCTTACCTCTGCCAATCTAGGAGGAACGCCATCACCAAATACTTCCTGAATGAATTTCAATTTTGTGATGTATCCATTAATTGTAGAATATTTCTTAAATGTGTCTTTCAATCGTTTCAATTCAGTCTCCGTAACTGGAAAAGAAAAACGTTTTTTTATATCAAGTATGGGAGATACGCATCTCAGTATGCCTAATTGTTTTTTTTAGTTCAGTTGTGCATTTGAAATAAGAATGGACAGGCTAGGTTTAATGACAGAGAGGGAATCCGGTTACTGTATAGGCTATTCTATACATGTACCTGAGTGGATACATGATGATTTGATTTGATTTTATTGTTTACGTCATCCAACGTGTAACAAGCATGCATGGTTAGTACAGATTATAAAAATAGAGCATAGTATGAATAGTTTAAATACATGATGAATATAAGAATAGATTGATCTCCCAAATTCATCACAACATACTGGAGAATTGATGTAATATACATTCGTGTACGTGCATGACCGGCAAATCTGCGAGATCCACACATGGATACCCACACATACACATATACTATCCTTCTACATGTGCGAGTACCAAATATCTTTACACCAGTACAAGCACTCGAATATATCAAATTGTGTTCTACCATGTAATACATCAACAGGGCACCATTCCAGCGGACTATAATACTTGAAATAACATGAGAGTAATGAGCACTTATTTGTACTTGGATCTGAATTAAGGATTTATAAAAAAATGTATTCATTGCGAGTGTCCACAGACGAACAAAATGTAAACAAAACATACAATAGGATCACATTCTGGGTTGAGAAGAGGGAGTGGCATAGTTCAAGAAACATTACATGATTTTCATTGACTACATCGGTTTATTTACCGAATAAAAACATACACTAGATGTACCCAGTTATCTATATGCGTAGCTCACGTAATGTATCTTGATCAAATGACATACAATTCAATATCGAAAGATATATGATTCAACTCGAATGACTGACAGCTCAGTATAAAATGATCCGACCAGGAGTGCAACTCTGGCGGTAAATTTGACCATATTTCCTGGATAAAAGAGGGAATTACCTCTGGTAACTGCATCCTCATATGTAAGAAAAGCGGGTTTTGAATCCTTCCCACCCATTTTTAATTGTATTTGTCTACACAGAGCTCACAAAAGTGATGCGTAATTGCCAACATAATGTGAAAGATTTGGCACATCCCTCCATGTTTGGTCACATGACCTATTTGATCGACGAGACTTTCCGACAACTTACGAGATGAAGTTTCCTATTTGCCCACAGTGTGTCGCCACTTCGGGTAGAGCGGGAAATTCGTAATTATCATAGTGGTAATTATTACGAGCCCTACACTTTCAACCAGAGGGTCCACTAGTTAAAAACCATGGAGTAAAACCTGAGAATTATGATATGCGCTGAAATGGGATTCATAAATGGCGGTCTCAGTTCTAAGATTCCAGCTCCATTCTATGAGGACACTTTCTCATTTTGTACCAATGAGGGTCTGACGAGGGATCATGACCTCTTCTCTAAAGGGAAGCTTCATTTCTATTCCTTTCTGAACAATCAAGGGGGCAGGGGGTTGCAGCAGGTATTTTTCTACTGATGGAAGTGGATTATTTTTACCGGATTATACATGGCGACTTGAGTATGCGTTTTTCCTGAAGGAAATTTCCATTTTTTTTTTTTAAATGATCAGTTTATTTTTTAATCATATCATGGTACATGCTGGTACTCACTACGAAATGTTTATTGTGTATTTTATCAAAATAATAATGCAAAATCGTTTATTCACTACCGGGTACTCATGCTTTCACTCTAACTGGTGACCTGGATGGAAACGCCTTTTCCTTTTATGATAGATTACTGCACATTTGTTGGGTTCAAATCAGGTTTAGTCAGCGGGATACACAAAATGGGGTTGCGTAAAATCGGGGTTTTGTTTATATCTCATCATTAATGGGACTGTACAGAATTCGATAGAAATATTCAGTATTCGATCAAAAATTATACAGACATCATAGTGATTATGTCTAAATAAAATAACATCAGGCCAATTTCTACCAATTCGCATCTAGGGACATACAATTGGATTGTTTTGAAATGCATCAACGTACTTAAGGAAATGTTGAATAACCCTCATTGGTCAGGGTCCACAGTTTTGCCTTCAGAGTTCCCCTGCTCCTTAGCCTTAGTATCCTCAGTAACCTCCTTCGAGAGTGGTAACTGTGGCCTTCTCTTATCACTTTCTCTTTGATTCAGATAGAAGCGGACACCAAGCAAAACGTTAACAAGTACCGAGAGAGTAAGTAATACAATCAGCACATTTACAGCTGTGGTTTTAGTGTCTTCACCTTCAAGAACAAATTCAATAATAAATTGATAAGTTGTACATTACAAACCTTTACAGTTAAGATAGTTCATGATATATTAGTTAGCTGTTTTATTTCATATGATTTCAAAATCGCAACCTATTTAATTAAAGCACTTTTTTGGTCGATTACTTACATTTGATCTCCTTTTCGACGCATCGTTTTTCCACAACGACTGATATTATGTTCGTTCTCATGCTGATACCTTTCCCTGTATTTGGATTGTAAACCTCTGACTCTAGCAAAAACATCCCGTCATCCGATTCATCAAACTCGTCAACATGAAAAGTAGCGAGTCCACCGCTCCATTCCGGGGTAGAAATTTTACCTGAGCCTCCTTCAGCAGACGGTCTGAATACTGATGAGTTCCACGGTTTAAAGGCCACGCTATTAAAGTCGCCTTTTCTTTCGTCAAACTTCATAAGATTTACTCGTTGGTGCTTGAAAGAGTGGGATGCCTCAAATACGACAATCGCCTTCTCTCCCCGACAAACACTAATGCATGCTGTCCCATTCAGCCCAAGTTCATTTCCATCTGTAAATTAATAAAAGAAATCGATGTTATTTATTGTAATATTAAATATTCTATTTTGAATCATGCGCTGATCATATAAAACCTACTTCGTTTGGAACATAAATATATATGTATTCACAAGCATAATTTACAGTTCACGGAAACTTTGTATACTCAGATGAAGTAATTAAGCCGAAAGCCTAAGTCCGAGCGCAATCACCTCAGCCTCAGTCTTCCGTATCTTGTATTCACTTGTAAGCAGTTCGATAATAGTGTTTTATCCATACAAATTATAAAAAAACCATTTCTGCTTAATTGTATCGGTCTTAATCATATCAGATTAATTGATAGATATGTGTATGCCAATAATTGGTCACGAAGTGGGGATAATGAAGCGATTTTGTTTAATCACTGGCAACGTACCTCTTTCTGAGTTGTACATCACTACCCTGGTGCTGTTCTTCCACTCACCACCGATAACACTACTGACTTGAGCTTGGAACATGTAGTAGTTGTGTGCATCGAAGTTTAGATACTTAATGTCTGCTGTAACTTTTCTATCATCATAGGACACAGTGACATTGCTGAAGTCTGGGTCTGTCCGGAATACAGTAGACGAGTAGTCTTTGGTGGATATTTCCTTCATAGCCTGTCCATGTACAAGGGTCATGATACGAACCTTGTTGCGGTGGAGTGTCCCGTTTGCTAACCAGTTGATAGTGACTGGTTTTGATGATGAGGTAAGGATCACCTCACTGCATTTATCTTCAGAACCATCCTGTGTGATCCACAGGTTCCTGTGGGCTTAAATAAATTAATATTCACTTAAAGGAAGTTTAATTGTACATATCATATGTTGATCGAACTTATCAAATCTGGTTTTATTAATTTGCTTTAATTCTTACCGATACGTTATATATCGATCATTTACTGTATAAACAATGTGTGATATGGTATGAAATATTTTAAAATGTAAACTCACTGGCACCGTCTCCGACTTCGGAAGTTCCTCCTTGCCAGGTACAAAATGTGAAAAATAATAAACTGCCCAGTACCTTGGTGAAACAAAAACCTGCCATTCTTGTTGATAATTTATCGAACCTGTAGAATGTAAATGAATATAAATCAACTATTAATTTATGGCACATTCTTATTCACTACGCACATCAAAGTACACAGATATATTTTTTCATTCATATATATTGTCATTTTTCAAATCCAATTTATGTAAAATGTGTGATCGATAGTGTCGGTCAAACCGAATTAGGAACGACCAAATAAAAGTACTTGAAGCTAAATAAACATACTACACATGCTTTTATACAATACTCCTGAATATATGTCGTCAGTGTTAGAGGTGGTAAATATAACATACAAGGATATACATGGAAGTTAGTAATAAATAAAGTTCACTACCTCTCGCAAAAAGTGCTTGATGGTAACTGGGTCTTACGGGACTTATCAAAATATGAAGCCCTGTCACGCAAATTGTGTAGGAGTTACAGCAAGCGTATAGCAATTACGATACCTCCTGTAGACGATCCACTCGCCCACATTGGGCTACCTTTCGTTTTCCGAAGAGGATGCTGTTTTCGAAAAAAGCTGTGTTTGCTTGGCATTGTATGATTAGGCCATGTTAAAGTAATAAATTGTTTCTCAGGCCCCCGCCAGCGTGGGCCTAAGACCCCCCGCACCCCTCTTTTTATTAGTATATCACAAAAAAAGGCGGTCCCTCCTTGGCCAATTTAAAAAAAAAAATTGACCTGCCGCCCATACTCTTCCTCTCAAGCAAATAAAACCTTGAGAAACAACTTATTAATTTCATGGGGCCTTATTTGTGTCGGTAGAAATCCAGGGCCCAGGCGTGGGCCGCGTAGATAAAAACCGCGGAGACGTAAATACATTTTATGTCTTCACTACTAGCACGCGTGGCACACATACTGAACCAGGTTTGCCTGGGTAAGTAATCTCCAACCACGAGACTTTGATCCGCAGTGGTTTGGGAATTCTAAAACTGTGCTTGAATGGTACCGGTCGTATCATATCATGTTTACAGAGGCGACATATTACGATATTGGTGAACAATCGGCCGTATTACCGTTATAAAAATGGTTTATTCCTGTGACTAATGTCCTCGCGCGGTGAATGTAATTCCACCCCCCGATTTTCAAACAAAGACACTTCTATAAATCCACGTGTATTGGTTATACCACGGTGGGTCATGAAAGGGATACCGAGACAGTTGTTTGCAGAGAGTTAACCACGTGATTATACCATGATAACAATATTATAAAATGTGATCAACTGTTTTCAGAAATCCAATTAACTGAACATAAATCAATAAAAGAGTTGTCAAATATTGAGCGCAACTGTCGTTTCACGGATGTTGATGTTGCAGTATGACTTGACCTGGTACAATTGGCATTGCAATATTACAGTAGATATCCAATTTAAGTCTGTCAGCTATAAGGCGGGTTTGTCACGTCCCCCGATTATTGTATCTACTGTTTTCTATAACGCGGGTTACAAGGTATTCGATATAAATCAGTTTTAAGGCGTGTCGCCCCGCTATCCGCCTTATATCGGATATCTACTGTAGGACACGTTTGATAGCTGTGTTTAGGCGAAATTTATTCAGCCCATATTCATTTGTCAGCTACAAACGCTACGCAGGTACTCAAAAAAACAAACACAATGAAGGTAAATGAGCAATATGTAATAAATCATAACGATAAAGCTTTATTCCAACAATATGTGACCATTATTGAACTCGAGATTTTCATTCTCCCCTTTCATTGAATTTGGTAAATAAGTATTAGAGCTGCTGGTAGAGTTACGACCAGATTGAACCTTATACTTTAAATATTCAAACACATGATTGTGAACTGAGATGTAATATAAGCATGTTCGAAGGTTGTGATACATGGAAGTATCAATCACAATTATGCGCCTCAAGTAAATGCCATAGCAAGATACAGGACAGGGTGCATCGATATGAGCAATGCTGCCTGATGTGATCAACTAATAGAGAAAGATGATACAAACGCATAGATGTTCAAAGAAAAATGAAATAACTCATCATTAACTCAGTATTTTTGAAGAAAAAAAACTATAACAAACAAGAGCTTCTTCGACTCACTCGGAATTAAATCATTATTGATTTTGGAGCACCAACTATCATGCGGTGGTCCACTGGGGTACATGACTGTATTACTTTCGCAACTGAACCTTGCGAGTACATGTACATGTATGTTTGATGCTTCCAGTAAGATTATATCACAGAGGCACGGGTATGAGGAACGCATTCCAGGCCAAGTTTCATCTCACAAACACCAGCATTCATTCTTGTGGGTTTCATTCACACGTCCTACAGTGCAGGTTAATACACTGATTTAGTCATTGCTATCGGAGTAAGTGCCGTAATCCATAGTCTCGTGCTTCGTGTATTGTTCATTTTCGTCCACATTTTCTCCCTCTTCTTCGATTGTCTTTGCTTTCTTTGGAGCTTGGAAGCTTTTTGAATCCTTATTGAATTTCAGGTTGAAAAAGCCAAGGTCTCCATCATATCGATTCTTGGCCACCTTGAGAAATAGATAAACAATTTCCTCGGTGAGAAACATATCCACTACGGTGTTCCATTTTATCCAGTGACCAATTAAAGTAAAAGTCAAATAGTGTATTAAAAAACTAACCTGGATGACTTTGCCTCCTCTAGGCTGCTGAAGTCTTTTGTCTTGAAGGAGTAAAATATTATCAGCCTCTTGGCTAGCTTTGGCACTTCCAAATATCGATGCTACCGTCAAGTCTTCAGTTTCTCTTTCCTACCATAAATGAATGGATAATAGAACGAAAAATAATTAGCGATACATATATACCCCCGGTACATATTTGAAAGCTAAGTAGATCATCTATATGACCTGTTTTTCTAAATAACACGGGTCTCCCATGTCTCCTAAATATATGTTTCTATCATCACGGCAACTCGCTATACCGGGGTTGTTTAGGCTTGGTGAATTTACCTTACGCGGGTGGATGATGAGGGTAACGTGACAATTTTGTTTTGTTGCAAAGCTCCTGAACATCTGAATAACCTTATCTTGCCTGAAAAAACGCTCATTTGCCTGTACTCCAGTGCCCATCATAAATTGTAAGTTATCAACGATTACATGAGCGATATCATGCACATAGACAGCATGAGCCATAGTCTGGAAGAGATCGAGCAATTAGCCGTTCGTCATCAAACGTAAAGAATAGGGAAAGGTCCAATCCTCTTATAAGCAAATGACCGAATTTCTAAACACCGATACTCGGAGATACATGTACATTCAAATTAGCATATTTTTGCCAAGTCTTCACATATACATGTATGTAAATTACTGTCTATGTATGAGAGAACGATAGAATTCTAACGTACGAGAAAATATCATGATCTAGGATAATTAATTGTACTTACACTTAGAACTCGCTTAGCATTTTCCTCTCCATGAAACGTCATGAAATAGATGGGGAGTTTTTCAAATTTATCCGCCCAATGGTCATACTCATTAATGTGTTGCGTCATGTTTTTCCTGATTACAAACATTGATACGATGATTAGTTTTGGACCACTAGTTCCTCACATATCAAATACAAGATACATAAACAAACACAAGTAGGGTGTGCGCCTACATATACATGTACTTACATAGAGAATTGGTGTAACATCGTTTTCAGCATTCGAACATTGTTTATTTCAAAGCTGCCCCACAGTGTGTTAACCTACATGTATTGCGAAAACATTAAGAGTATCTTTATCGCATTATCTACATATAGAATGTACATGTAAAAAGACTAAAAGCTTACCCCTCTCATTGCTAGATCAAGGGAGTATTCGCTTATAAACGTGGTTTTCCCTGAACCGGTGGGACCAGTTAATATGGTCAACTCTCCTCTCCTGTGGCCCTTCAGTAACTTATTTAATGCAGGGAATCGCGTCCACTTAAATATCGAAAAACAAGGCCATTAGAATAGAAAATAGAAGCGTGCACTCCTTTGATATACATGTACTACGTTGTTTTGATACACGTACTTTGACACCTTCAAATTGGTCTACGTTTGACAGTTCTAGAAAAACGTCCTTCCTGAGGCTTGAGAACGTGACAATCGAATCTGAAGATGCGGGATGCGCTGTCTGTAAAATGTTTGTCAGTCCCTTGTTAGATGCGAGGCAGGCCAGTGCTCCTTGTCCTTCACTTGGTCTGGAATATGTAAATTACCGGTCGGTCAGTGATGCAGAGTCAGTGTCATTTAATATGAAATAACCATGAGCATCAACATTTGTATTTTAAAATAGAAACATGCTAAATTGAGTTTTAAATTGGGCATGTCCATTTGAGAACACTTTAATGTGTTTCTATGGTTACCTGATTAGGGAACACCGTGATGCGTTCAACTTCTGAGCAAATTGTTTGGCCGAGTCCCACACCTGCACGGCTCCTCCAAACCACACGATTATCTCTTTAAATTGTTCCAAAGAAGGTAACATCTGAAAGTAAACAAATGCGCTAATTAATTAGTCAGACCACTCGTGACAAGGAAAACTCGAGACAATTGGATTAATGTGGTACCGGTATTGGTAAATTGAGGACTCGAGCTCTACTTGGAAGGGCAAGAGCGATGACTTCGCATTCCTGGCTAATCGCCATAGCATCAAACTCGTTTGCAGTGAGTACCATTTTCGTCTCCTTGTTCACTGTATTCAGACCAAATATACCGGTCTCATCCAAACTACTTGCAATGTAACAATTCATTATTAACCAGACGTTATAGGCAAAATGGTGACTGCTTGATTACTTACTGGTTATATATATATAAAACAAGTACTTGTATACTAATACCTCGGTATGTTTTTGATGTTTATTTTAGAAGAGTTGAGGTCCTCATGCTGCTTGTATGTTGTAATTTTCACACTACTAATATCTCCGTGTATGTTGTATGACGGGAAGATGAGCCCATTTTTAGTTTCAACCACACGGACATCGAATCTCTGCAGGGTCTCGCGATTCAAGCTCTAACAAAGCAATCGGTTCAACAGTTTCAATGGCCATATGTATATATAGTATAGTATATAAACAAATA
>JAXGGS010139642.1:4746-16885 GCA_035585475.1 Armandia brevis
TGCTTCAAGTGCTTATTTTAGAGCGTGGTAGTTTTTAGAACCCTTACCTTACTGAATATATGCGGTCGAGTAATCTTAAACCCCTCTATATATAGCTAAAAGCCTAAAAACATGTTAAAAAGCCTACATTAGCTTAAACCGGAAGTTTGAAATGCTGTATATAGGTACCTAGGTATAGCTACCGTAAAGTGTTTCTAAATATATCACGACAATAATAGAATCCCACGTGCTACAATATTTTGACAGTTTATTGACTCGGGGGTACTTACTAACAGGTTATAAATACACTTAGGTCGGAAGCTTGAAGTAATTTGTTTATGATGTCTCTAGTAAAAACACAACTAAGTGTATCATAAAGAACGTATGCTTTTATTTAAAACAGTAAAACGTAATAATCTGCATATTATAAAAGGTTTCAATTAAAAATAGAGTTAATTAGTACTTTGACATGGCATGATTGTCGGGTAAGTTACCCTAAAAATAGTCTGATGAACGCGTTATAGTTATAATATTTAAAAAACAGCTTATTTTAGAACCAAAAAGATAACATAGAGAATTACTAGGCCCACCAAAATCCCGAGAACTAATCCTTGAAGCAAAGCGGTTTGACGTTGATGTCTGTCAAGTTCAGTCAATATTTTACTCATAGTGTTGAGTCTAATTTCACACTCGTACAAAACTCGCGGTGGTAGCTGGTCAGGGCGGCGTAGAATTGGAGCTCTATTATAATCCCGCATCATTCGAAGATCTGTATTTGGATCATAACTAGACGCTTCAATTTCGATAATCGGCGGGCTCAGATCTTCAGTCGAAACATACGGCGGCGGTGGTATTCCCTCAGGTTGGTAGACATTTTCCGAACTGCCACTTGCTGACTCGGCGTCGCTTACGGTAAACATGCTGATTTAGCTTAAATAAAGATAGAAAACCTCTTTTAAAGTGTATTCACAAAACCTTTGAGATATATTACACCTAAATAAAGTATTTTAAGTAAATGTCAAATGTGATTAAACCGAATACTAACACTATTTAAAAGAAACTCGCGAAAACGCGGTCTTACCAGTAACGCGGGATATGGGCATCTAACAGTTTGGGTAAAACAGACCTACCGTAGCAGTACTCAGCTGCTTGTTTGGGTAATGCCGACATACAGAACTATTTAGGTTACTACTTTACAAAAGTGTACTACTAGGCTAACTGCCCCGTATTCAACTCAATTTAGTTCGACATTCTGATTTATTACCTTTTACAGCGTTGGCTTACGGCGTACAATAGTCCGTGCAGGATCACCAATAAAATATTAATCTAATAAGAAAAGCGGTTTAGAGCTTGCAAGGTCTACATGTTTACAGGGTGTTAAACAAATTTACAACCTCGGAAAGTTTAGTGTCCAACACACTATGAAGTCTTTCTTTCGGCGTGACGGTAACTTTTAGAGTAGCTAATACTTACTTCTCGTTCTTTTGGGGGCCTTCCTTGTATATACACGGGGCAGCTTCTTCGCTTTTTAAGCACCTTGAGTAATAACGTCGGTGAGCGGCATCGCAAACACGTCAAAGAGATAGTGTTCTGGTAAGGTCTGTACTTGCGTAACTACGACGAAAAAGCCTCTGGATCTACAGAAAGCTAAAAAGTCATAAAACCTCGCCAGGTCATCCTTTCGAACTGAAAATCCGTAAAGCATCTTGAAGAAACGTGAGCCGCGGTTTCGGTTTTGAAAAAGATTTGTCTGCTAGTAGCGTGACGTCATCGAACTCTCCGGAATCTTTTGACCGCTCGTTGCGTCAAACGTCATTTCGACGCGTCAAAATACTCTGTACAGAGCTACTAGGTTACTACTTTACCGGGTATACTGCTAGACTAACTACCCTGCATCATTAATAAAAATACTACTGCTTTTATTATAAAGGCTGCTTAGAGCTTGCGAGGTTAACGGGTTATTAAGCAAATTTACAACCTCGGAAAAGTGTTCGCTTAGTTACTGTTTTATTATATAGGTAGCTTAAGGCTCTTGCACGGTTTACAAGGTATTAAAACAAATTCACAACCTCAGAAAAGTTAATCGCAGATCCTTTTAGGCATATTACGTCTAAAGAAGGTATTTTAAAGAGGCGGCACCACCCCTAGTCACGAAAGCGACCGCTCATAAACCTGTAAATGAGCCTGATATACCTCGACAACACAGCATGGCCTCTCCTGGTATACTAAAGACGTCATTTTGGGCAATATTTACAAAAATACGACAGAGCTCTGCCTCGGTCAGAGGGGCTAGCCAGAACTCCGCATGTGGTGTCTAGGTCCGGCCTTTTATACCCGGTGTCACCCCCTTTAAGTAAAAATGTCAAACGCGCTCGACATACAGAACTATTTTAGGTTACTGCTTTCCAGTTTTATACTAGGCTGACTGCCCTGTATCAGCAACAAAAATACTACTGCTATATATTAGAACGGCAGCTTAGAGCTCGAAAGATTAATGGAAATATTAAACAAATTCACAACCTCAGAAAGTGATCACTTAATTACTGCTTTTATTATAAAGGTAGCTAGAACCCGTCCCAAGGTTTACACGGTATTAAACAAATTCGTAAGCTCCGAAAGTGTTCGACAAATGTCCGAATGTGTTTTGACAAATGTTTTACAATACATAAGTGTGTAGTACATGGTAAAGGACTAAAATAAGATCCAAACTCACGGCGAACAAAATTAAAATTGCCATAGCTAACTGGACGTTATTACAGAATTTTATGTAGTCTTGATGGGCTTTCATAGCTTCATCACGCGGCAACTCTCTTGCAACACGCTGCAGCTCTTTGGTGTCGACTTCAAGGATCACAGCTTCGGAAGTCGCTTCAAGAGCTTCTCTAGATACTTCCATTTTCACAACTTCGGAGGTTTTAAATTCTACCATTTCGATATCATTGGAGGCGGCCATGATTTAGTGTTGAAACGAGTGCTTTGAGCTAAATGAAAAACATAAAACAATAGTTCCGCTAAAATTACATATAGGTTTAACAGATGCTATGAAGTTTAAGATAGCTGTCAGTGACAAGTTAGGTTGATTACAGAGTTAATTAAAAGTGTAAAAGACTAAATTTAATAAAGTCACACTTACAAATCGCGCCAGCTGTTTGTAAAAGGGATATCCGGAAAATAGTCAGTAGTACGGTTAAAAACTGTATCTTGGCGAAGAAGTATGGCGGCCGTTCCAAAAAATCTGTTAAGATACTACGCCTTTTAAAGAACCCCTAAAAAAAATTCCTGGACCCGCCAGCGCGTTACACTGATGTTTTGATATAAATACATACCTCTTAAGACTAAACACCCATTTTATTTTTTAGCTGCAGAAGAAAATAAAAAGATTTGAAAAAGCAGTGGACGCTCCTGACAGTTCTAAGACCGATCAACCCTTCCTGGTGAAACAAGTAAACCACAAAAAATTTGCAGACGGGGTTAGCAGTAGATCTTATCATGTCAAATTTAAAAATGAATATCTAGGAGTACCTTTAAAAAATGTTATTGATAGCGTCGAAAACCTATTTGATAATATTATAGAGGATACCCGGGGTTCTTTAACAGATGATGATTTAGGTCGTATATTAATAAGTCATGAAACTTTAGATAATGATATTGTGGTACCTATCCAAACCTTAGAAACACTTACTGGGGAAACAGTGATGCTGAAAATAGCTAATGTTTTAAATAGCAACCAGTCCTTAGCCTTAGATTCTAGTTTTAAAGTGGATCTAGGCTTGATTCGTTTAATGAAAGGTAAATCGCGACGTTTAATTTACACTGAGGAAGATAAAAAAATCAAACGTTCGTTAATAAGAATTATTAATGATGATGGTTGCTGTCTACAGAGGTCTATAGCAGTAGCTTGGGCTAATGCCGTAGTAATTTCAGATTCTGAATTTTCAAAATTAACTGAAAAAGAAACAAAAGCAAACTCTAAAGTTAAACCAAAAAAATTTGATATTGTCAAAAAATATATGGTAACCTCAAAGAGTTTTTGTACTGAACTAAAGAAGCAGTTTTACTATAAAAAAGGGGTAAAGCACTTACACAATATGCAGCGGAAACTTACTCAATTTATTTGTGAAAATGCTAAGGTCTCAATGTTAAAACCCGCCACCATTGGAGATTTAAATTTATTTGAGCAATTTCTAAATGTAAATATTTGCATTATCTCCCGTCAAGAAGGTAATAAAATTATCACTGGAGTTGAAAAGGATACCCGAACAAAACTCTTTTTATACCTTGACAAAGACCATTATGATGTCATTATTAATGTAAAAGGGTTTTTTAATAGATCATTTTGTTATGCCTGTTTAAAACCCTATAAACAGGGGTCCTCGCATAGTTGTGAAACTCAATGTCCGGTCTGCGCTTCAAATAATTGTGTGTTTAATAAGAAAAACATAAAACCCTGTAGAGATTGTCATTATAAGTGTCGTTCAGTAGCCTGTTATAAACGCCATAAAGATAACAACCGCTGTCAATTAAAAGCCAGGTGTAATATTTGCAAAGTACACTTCGATTTGAAGAAACGGCCTGATGCAAAAACTGAACATCAGTGTGGTGAATACTTTTGCAAATCTTGTAAAATGTATGTTATTAGACCACATTATTGTTATATTAGAGCTCTTGAACCGGACAGTACAAAATTGAGGGTGTTATTTTATGATTTTGAATGCACCCAAGATCAAAAACATTTGTGTGATGCTGGTTATAAACCAGCCTCTAAAAAGGGCTGTAAAAGTTGTGAAAACAAAATAGTGCATTGTTTAAGCTGCACCCTGTGTCAAAATTGCGGGCATGAATTGTGTGGTAGACCTATACATAAACCCAATTTGGTAGTTGTTCACTCAGCATGTGATTTATGCTCTTCTGAAGAGATTTATGACGTCTCAATATGTCATAATTGTGGAGGTCGTTGTTCAAAGTGTTGGGTTAAAAGGAAAGGTGAATATGTCAAAGAACCCTGTGATACTTGCGGGTTTCGAAAACATGTTTTTAGAGGTGCTAATACACTTGAAGACTTTGGCCAGTGGTTGTTTTCTATAGGTCACAAAGACTTCACAGTGTTTGCTCATGGGGGTAAAATTTATGACTCTGTCTTTTTGATGAATTACATGCTTGAAAATGGATTGACCCCTAAAGTAACTTATGCAGGTACAAAAATTATGTACATGGAAGAACCCTCTTTAAAGCTTAGATTTTTAGATAGTTTGAATTTTTTACCCATGAAATTAGCCAAGTTACCAGCCACTTTTGGTATTGAAAATATTGAGAAAGGCTATTTTTGTCATTTATTTAATACTGAAGAAAATCTAAACTATATAGGCCCTTATCCAGCTCCCGATGACTATGGAGTTGATTATATGAGCCCTGAAGATCGAGCAAATTTTTTTCAATGGTATGATAACTTACCAAATGGAGCTGTTTTTGATATGCAAAAAGAAATATTGAAATATTGTAATGATGATGTATCAATTTTAAGGAAAGCCTTACTCAAATTTAGAGAAATTGTTATGGAAATTACTGGTGAAGTAGATTTTAACATTGATGCACAAGAAAATACATATTCAAGTTATGTTGACCCCTTTAATAGCGTAACCATGGCTGGATTAGCTTTCAAAATTTTTAGAACTGTCTTTTTAACTGAAACTTATAGCGGCGATGTTGAAATTGATGGAGTGTTACATGAACAAACATTATTAAAAAAGAAAAATGGCACATTCTATATAAATGGGGAAAAATTTTCAGAAGCTCAAATAAACAATATAAAATTCAAAAAATCTCCATTAGCTCTTTTATCAAATGAGCTTTATAATAATAAAGATCAGTTTAGTAACATTTCTGTAAAGTGGTTAGAATGGTTGCGCAAAACAACTAAGGTAGATATTCAACATGCTCTAAGACGCGGTGAAAAACGTATAAATATTAACGGCCGTTATTATCCGGTGGATGGATTTGAACCTACTTCTAATACTGCTTACATGTTTGAAGGTTGTAAATTCCACGGTTGTAAAAAATGCTTTCCGGACAACCGAAACCAAAATTTATTTAAAGGGTCAAATGAAACTATTCATTCACGATTCGTTGAAACTGTAAAACGTAGAATAATGCTAACTAAAGCCGGTTATAAGGTGGTGCAAATATGGGAACACGAATTTCTAAATCAAATCAAAAGTAATTCTAAACTTAAACAATTTTGTGCTGATATGGATGAAGATAAAGATTTTTTTACTGAACGTTTAAACCCAAGACATTGCCTATATGGGGGACGTACTGATGCTACAAGACTGCATAAAAAATGCACCAAAGATGAAAAAATTCTTAATGCGGATTTTGTTTCATTATATCCGGGTGTAATGACAGCTGTAGATTGTATATACCCCATTGGACATCCTGAAATTATAACTGGAAATTTTCAGACCTTAGATAAATATTTCGGGTTAGCTAAGGTAAAGATTTTAGCTCCTCCAAACCTGTTTCACCCGGTTTTACCGGTGCGAGTAGGTACACATTTAAAATTTACTTTATGCTCAAGATGTGCTCAAAAAGAACTGAAAGAATTATGTACATGTACAATTAATGAGAGAGCTTTGATAGGTTGTTGGTGTACTCCAGAAATTATGAAAGCTTTAGAGCAAGGGTATAAAATATTAACAATTTATGAAGTATGGCATTTTTCAGAAACCACCCAAGATTTGCAAGAGTCTCTATTTACAGAGTATATTAATCAATTTATTCAATTAAAAATCCAAGCTTCAGGGTGGCCTGAAGATGTAGTAACAAATCAACAAAAGACCGCCTTTGTGAAGAATTGTTATGAAAATGAAGGTATAAAACTGAACCCTTCTAAAATAATTTATAACCCGGGTCTCCGAGCTATCAGTAAATTGGGTGCTAATTCGTTATGGGGTAAAATTTGTGAAAAACAAAAATTACGCAAGGCTGAATTTATTAAATCTTCTGAAATAAGCCAATTTTACAAACTTATTAATGACCCCGCAATAACTCTGACAAATTTTAATATTATAAACGAAAAAGTTATTCAAGTTGAATATGAATACAATGACAGCTTTGCCCCTGACACTAACAGTAATGTCATCATAGGTTGTTTTGTCACTACATATGGACGTTTACGTTTATATAAGCTGCTTGAAAAATACCAGGGTAATATTTTGTATACAGATACAGATTCCGCATTTATTTTAATTGACAAAAATGTTCCCCCTCCAAAATTAGGCTCCTGTTTAGGTGATTTAACCTCTGAGATAGCTATAAAACATGGTGGTTATATTGATGAATTTGTAGCTAGCGGCCCAAAAAGCTACGCCTATAAAACACCCACTAATTATCAGGTGTGTAAGATTAAGGGTTTTACTTTAAATACTTACACACGATTTTTTTTAAATTTTGATGAACTTAAACACATGATTTTGTTAGATCAAAAACGTGAAACTAGAGTAAGATTTCCAGACGAAATTAAAAGAAATAAGAAATATAATATGATTTATAATAGACCTCAAGAGAAGGTTTATAAATTTGTATTTTTGAAACGAATTAATATTCCAGGAACCTATACTACAAGACCGTTTGGAACTCAAATTGAATTTTGAAAAATAATAATAAAGTCAATATAACTGAAACATGTTTTGTAAAAATAAAAAATGTTATTTTATTATCATAGTTATTTTAATATTGAAGTACAAACTTGTGCTCTTTGACCTAGCTACTATTTACTAGAGACTGAGCATTTGCGGGTTTAAATCTAACATTTCGACTTCTATCAATTTCAATGATATCATCATAAACTCCATAACATAACATTGTAATTGCATTAGGTAAAGCTTCTGCAAATTGAGTAGTAATGCGAGTACAACCATATTTAGCAGGATTGACAAAATCTCCTGATCTGTAAGCATTAAGACTTATACTGTACATAGCATAACCAGCTGGGAAATCCAGCCGCTCAATGTAATTAGAATTATTTGTATTAATTGTATTGTTGGTTGTAAATAAACTTAAATATTCATTAATATAACGATTTTGTGCATAATTAGGTTGGAATGGTACCTTAGGATAACTTACATTATCTATTTCAAATTTCAAATAATTCAATTGCATATTCTTAAAATTATAAGGATTTTTTGTCTCAGTGCCTAAATAGGCATCACTATCTACAAATGTTATTATAAGCTTTGAAGGTATTTTAGAACAAAATATATCATCACAAGCCCACATACTGGAACCTGCAGGAATTGCAAAACTTTTAACCTCACTTCTTTTAATATAATATTGAGCTGGAGAGATTTTAAGAGCCGCATCATGGGCTAGTATAACTTTGGGGGAAACAGTAACTGCAGCTACTTTGAATATTACTTCTTCCAATACAGTTTTATATTTAGACTTATCTGGAGACATAAGTGTAAATGAATCCACACTAGGAAACAATTTTAAACGTATTCTCACATTATTTATGATCAAACGTTCTTGAGCACACAAATCCAAGAAAAGAGGGCCTAACATATCTACCGATTGAGACAAAGCTGAGAACTTGTAGCGCCACTTTAAGCCTATATTTGAAGTTCCTATTGGGTTGTCACTATCCATTGCATGTTTAGTATCTTTAGAATATAAAACACTTTGTAATTGAGTTTCTTTACTATCTTCTTCAAAACTCTGTAATATATCCATTATTGCTTTATAACCATAGTTAGTATTAACCCCATTTGTTACTACAACTTCTTGAAGAGATAATTCTACTTGTCTAAAAAAAGAATGCATTGGTATATTTACCCAAGCCACTGGAGCATCTTCAACTAATGCAGAACCATCCATGTTTACAATTTTAGCTCTTACATACAATAAAGATTTACTTAAATCATAATATGTCATACCTTGAGAGGGTATTGAAAACTCTACTACTGATTGATGACTTATACTATTTACGGGTCTATAATCAATTATATCCACTTTTTGTATACCCAACTCAGTAGGTAACGGTTGAAACAATGCGATATTAGATAAAAAACCACCTTCTTCCAAACTGCCATCTTCAGAACGTTTTTCAATCCCTACCGAATTTTCATCAAGTTTTGCCTTCTTTACAAGGGGTTCATCTCCAGTCGACATAATCTCAAAAAACACTTATATCAAGCTTTTTGGGGAGCTTTTCCTCGTGTTTTTTTTACGAAGTCCCAAATTGTTTTATGCTGCCACTTTGATAATCCACCTCTTCTTTTTACTCCTTTCTTCTTTGTAATAGGTTTTGTTTTTGTTGGTTTAGGTTTTTGTTTTAGGCTCTTTCTAGATTTTTCTTTCTGACTCATCCTCAAAATAGAAGTTTTAACTTTTCCGATTGGTTTGGGTTTTTCCGAAGCCTTTGCTGACATCATATTTGGGGTATTCTTAACTTGTGACTCAGCTTGTATGACAGAACCTTGAGCACTTGAAAACACTTTTGAAGGGGGTTCCTTCACTTTTGAAGGGGGTTCCTTTTTTTTAATTTTGACATTGGAGGTTGAATTCGCGGGAATAATGAATTTACATTTGCCTCTTATTCCTTTTGTCATTTTGATAAAATGTTTTTTCCACTGATGACTCATTTTTGAGTAAAATGTAATGTTAAGGCTAGCATCTGTTTTAAAGTAATTGCGGCTAGTGTTTCATCCACCAGAGTAAAAGACAAACTGCTAATTGGTGCTTTAGTAATGTTTAAATAATAAGGATTTGTATATATATTATGAACATATTTTTCAAACACTGGTACGGTTCTTAAAGTCTGATAATAATGTCCATATATATAATCGGCTTTACAGCAGTCTAACAATATAGCTATAATTTGCGGTTTTTTAGAAGAGTTTTCAAACTCAGCTATAAAACTAACCTCTGTTAAGGCGACTTTCCAATCAAGATAATTACAAAATTCCAAATGACACTTGACAGTAAATATACTGGTTGTATTAAAAGGGTATATTGTTTTACAATCATCTGAAGAAATATATAAATAGTGCTCCATTTGACCTAATTACCTCAGCAAAGAACTGTTTTACAACCTAAGTAAAAATAATTAAAAGAACATGAACTTTAAAAATTTTAAAACATCCTAAACAATTACAAGCTTAAAAATTATTGACTTTTGCGTTTAAATTTATCTAAATCAGATTCCTTTATAAGGCTATTAAATTTTTTTGGCCAGCCATACCAGGCTACTTCAACATATTTGACACCTCTTTTTTTTAAATGTTTGACTATTCGATCAATATAAAAAACTCCAGTAGGCTTATAATCAACCCGTTGTAATTCAGATTCTGCAAAAGTACCTTCAACTGGAGCATTTAATTTGTCTTTTAATCTATACATATTAAGACCATCTCTGTAAAATCGTGAATCTATGGTAAAAATTTCCTCAGTCCATTTAGTATTATATTCACGCTGTTTTAAAGCGCCACGTGTAATGGGGATCCTTACACTTAAGTTTAGAGCATACTTAAAAGGTTTTAATTTTAACTTTCTTTCATTAAGTTTTTTAAAATATTGCTTGTAACGACTTCTCTTTAATAAGTACTGTTTTATTCGAACTTGCTCTTCATTATCTTTATTTACTGAGATAGGACTCTGCCCCAATGAAGAATGTTTTTGACGGTTATAATTCTTTACAAAATTTGAAAGTACATTTAACCAAACATGTTTCATCTGATCTCGAAAATTACGCCATATCATGGATTTGAGAGTCTTTATTACTCTTTCAACATAATTGGCCTGTAATTCATTGTGAGTTACATATTGTTTGATACCTAAGGGTTGTAAAACTTGCTTACTAATTATCCGATTATGAACATCATGCCCTGAATCACTGCGAATAGCTTTAGGGATTCGACCCTCAGCAAGAATTGATTGTAGAGCTTTTGACACCTCAATACCGAATTTTGTTTTTAGGGGTCGAGTCCACACATATCTACTAAATATATCTATACATACCAAGATGTATTTATAACCATCATTTTCTGAGGCGTACTGTGTAAAATCAATTAAATCAATTTCAAAAATATCATTTAATCCTTTTACGGCTACTCCAGGTCGTAAATAGGGATTTACTTTACGACGATTTGTAGAATATATGTCATTGCTACGTAACCACTTTGATAACATATAGCGTGATAAAACATATTTAGCATCTTTTTTAACGGCATTATAAAAACTAGTAAGCCCTGTAAAACTCCCCTGCTTAGAAGGGTTAAAATAAATATGTTTTAAATAAGCATTAACTTCTCTAGATATTTGTTTTACCATAATGTTAATAATTGATCCAGGGGGTTTGAGAATTTGCAACCCCCCATGGAAAATAGGGACTATGTGAAAATTTAGGAGTATTGAACTCTAAAACAGGTTCTTCTTCAACCTCTTCTTCAGAAATGTTAGACAAAATATCCTCAGTGTCCATAGGCGGTCCTAAATTTACAGCATTCCCACAAATATCATAATCCTCAGCAGTGTTTAAGGTATATGCTTTAGACTCCGGAGAAAGAGAATTTAAAATTGGAGTATCATCAGAAGTAACAACTTGTGGGTGAATATTAAGTTTTTCAAAGCTATTTTGACCTGCAACTTTTGGAATAGATTTTTCAGATTTCAAATTTGTTTTAATATTAGCCTCAACACCCGGTTCAGGGTTAACCCCCGCCGCAATATGAGCCTTTACCGGGTTTTTAAGCAACTCCTCAGCAGTTAAATTAATTTTTCTAAATTTCTTAGACATATTTATAGATTATTAATAATAAAAGGTCTTACCACTTCTAGAAGACGTACAACTAAATTAATGTCATTTAGTAAAAAATCCTTTTTTACTTTTACAGAATCAGTTGAATTCCATAAATATTCAAATTTTGATCGACAAGTTTTTATTAAATTAAAATCTTCAGCTTTAAAATGTATGTTATTATGAATAAGATTACCTATCAATTCTAAAAGAACCTTAATTTCAACTAAAGTAGCACTGCTTAGCACTAACTTTAAATGACTCTTTTTAGAAATTGTACCAATATATTTCAAAAAATACTTATTAGGTAAAACAACATTTTCCATACCTGTATCTCAGACCTTGCTAGAGTAAAAAGCTACCTACTCA
>JAXGGS010139753.1:0-18451 GCA_035585475.1 Armandia brevis
AAAAACGTGACGAGTTTTCGGCGATCTGACTTCACTGTTGAGCTGTCCGAGGTTTCGGCTGTCGGATAATACCAAAAATGTGGAGTTGGCCTCGGCCAGTCGTCGGCGCTGGGTGTTTTTCTGAGGAGAGGTGGCGGCGTATCGACTCCGACTACGTCACAGGCTGGCTAACCCCGCATTGACCTTGATTACAGCGAGCGTACACACACACACGGAGAGAGACACACACGCTGGCAGGCCAGGCCATGGTAACGCCGTGTTTGCCACAGTTTTCACAGCAGAAAGCTCGCAGCGTTACACATTATAAGCCGAGCGCCGTGTGATCGCACTCTCCTCTGTGTGTATACATACGTGTGAGACAGATTAGCGTGGTGCGTGCGCGACCACCAGAGCCAGGGTTGTATACCGACTATAATAATCACCATAGCATACGCTTCATTGTGTCACGGGCTCACCATGTGATACGTGTCCAGTTACACAGCACCGCCCCAACCTGCTGGTGTCCGGGCTGGTGTCCGGTGTGCACACATGCAGAACTAAACCTAGGGGTACTGTAATTATAATAACCACGTCATACATTCGTCGGCAGTGTAAAGTTGACTTACATATTAAAGTGCTCACTAAATAGATGTTCCCAAATAACATTCATGCTGAATAATGGTGGTCGAGCTGTTACAAAAAACAACTGTTAAATTATCTATCATATTTTTCTCACTCTATCTTCGGTTAGTGTGAGAGTGACCCGGATTCTGACTCCAAATCTACTGCTCTGCCATGAACGCCATATCGTGTGTGTAGATCAACTGTTAAGTTAAGGGGAAAGATTAATTTGTTTGGCAGCAAAACTCTTTTCAAATGATAAACATTCTAGCCACCATTGAGTTAATCAGATTAACTTTTTATCGCTTATCAGCTTGTAAATCTATCTTTACATTGTTAAGTCGGACAACAGCGACGGCCTGTCTGCGATTGGATTAAATTCTGGTTTCGAATCAAGGCTTGCTGATTAATCTAATTTTTCTGTCTGGCACTCTCACAGCACGAACTGCTGCTTCTTCAGAACAGGTGACTCAGCATCCTTCAAGGTAAAATCCGAGTATCCAGCAATTTCAAGGATAACTACAAATCCTGGCAATTTTGATTAGTGTGCGTCCAAATCGAAATCACATGTAGCAGGAATGAAGTAAATAACCTCAACATCCTTAATCAAGAATGTTGTTGGCTTCTCAAAATTGACACAAAATAAACAGTAAAACACAAAAGTATATGTGCCCAGATAGGCCCTAAATCATATATGCTTTCGAAGATGTTCCATATAAACAATAATTGTGACTCATTCCAACATTGAAACACAATTAGATCGGCATGTCAATATTGTGATGTCAGACTTGCTGTGGCTTGACAGAGCTAAGATTTCTTGATACTCATGTTCTTGGTTCAAGTCAATCTAAAGGTCACAGTTCACTAATTGTTGTAGGAACTCAGCGTTTGACAAGTGTGTTCATTTTTCAGCTTAGATATTGTACTTTCATGTCAAATTCTATGATAACTAGATTGCATGTAGGCGAATATATTCATTAAAATCGATCATTTGGTAAGACTTTTGTAATTTAGCAGCAACTTTTGGGTGTAATTAAACAGTAGAAATAGACCTCATATCAACTGTTGATACACCTGTAGATCATGATGACTAATCTCACAAGTAACTTTTTGTGTGAGGATAACCTAAAAACTATACACTTAAAGGCAGTTGAAAGACATGCAAACGAATGTCTAAAAACAAAAGTATGCACAGACAAAGGCCAATTTGTATAAAAAGGCCCTTTGATCTTTTTATCTTAAGTTTATCATACTCAAACCACAGGTGGATGTGAGTGTGAACACTTGCAATCGTCTATCTGACAAGCCATTGTCTTTGAATGCTCACTTCAGTCGCTTCATCCAAACTGGTTCACTGCATACTAAGCTTCCTGGCAAGTGAATAGTGATGTACATGTCATGCAATGAGATGTAAATGGGTCACATATTACTGTAGACTCTTCATCACATTTCTACATTCTTATGATGAACATAACCATTGGCAACTTGCAAGCATCTTAGTTTATGAATGACTTTGCCATCACATTTCAAAGAGCAAGTACTGTTATATTGTTAAACAAATACATGTTGTCGTCCCTAGCATTTAAAGGTTATGAAAGCTCTTACGCAGAAGAATGCTCTTACGTCGTCATGTTCGATTCAGGTGTTAACTTTCACAAATGTTAAAGTACGCCATCACACTTACAGAATTATATTTTAATCATCACTTATTAATAATTGTAATCAGCAAATATACAGAACCACAGGTGTAAATAGAAGTGGAAGTGTTTGGGCTGACATCACAGATGTTGATATTCACACCTCAAGTGTTTGGACACAAACAATCTATAGCTAGGAGCTAGATAAACTCTTTAAGGCCATGATATATTTACCTTCACACCTTTCAAAGGTGTCACAATTCTGACACAGATGAAAAGCCATTGTCAACCATAACAACCTACACATGTGTGTCTATTTTAACCTGTCTGTAGTCAGGACTATCGCAGAGCACTGACCACTGTTGAGGCCAGTGGAGAAAAAATTTAGTAGGGGACCAGCCAGGGTTCATCGTTTATTTCGCTGGGAGGGAAGGGAGTGGGCACATGGCTCAAACACTATACCCAGCATGATATAGAATTTAAAGCAGTTCCATGAACCACAATTGCCTATCTTTCCTCGCGTTCCCCGATACACAAAATAAGAATGATATGCTGAATGTATAATATGCGGGAAACACTTATTTCAATAAAATCACAACCATTTCCACTTACTAGAAGATGTCTGCCCTGACTAATTATGATTTATTCACCCACCAAGCAGTACATCAATATGTGAACGGTCGCAAATCAAGTGGAAAGAACGGAACCTAACAATTCCAAGACTATACAGAGTTGTCCATTTGTTGGAATTTGAGGAGTGTGAATCGATAGTGAGCATACCAATTTCATATAGTTATTCTGTGGTGATGTTCGCCTTATGTAGCTCTTCTGACAATTATGAAATATCGATGTTCTTTGTAGGTCTGCGTTATCAGGAATCCTTTTTCCTATTAATTTTGCGTCATAGAGTGAACACATAACCTGACCATTTGTCGTTTTTGGACAATGATCACAAATCTGCCCATAATTACTCTAAAGGGGACAGATTGTTTCCAAAAATATCTCTAGTTCTGTGGGAAATAATCTGAGTAGGCAGAACCTAATGACTCGCAACCCGACCAAACTCGACATGCTGAGACGAGAAAGGTTCAAATAAAAAGATTTATAACATCATTTTAGGGATCTCAGTTTGCATACAAGTGGGTTTTTTTCAGGAGTGACTATGGTGGGGGTGGAATCGGTTGGGTAGATATGGGTTGTGCTGGAGGTAACAGCAGCTAGTTGATTTAATTAGTGCCACTTGGCCTTACAAAGGAGACAATTAGCTTTCCTTTCGACCGTAAGGGACTCTTTCACTGGAATTTAGAGAAATGTGTATCCTATGATAAATTGCCATGTTTTCTATCACCACTTTATTTACTGAAACAGTACTAAGTTCCAGGGCATCAGTCTAGACGACATGCATTTCGCTTGCAATGTCCATTCCCTAGTCTGTTGTCATTCAAGCCTACAGCACAGGTGTAATGAACTCCCGTTCTCAATTCAAAACGCTATGCTTTCTATGTGGATGCATACCTTCTTCAAGGTAGCAGAACTCATTTCCTAAATTAGACCAACACAATTCAATGCCCTGTCCGAATGCATTAGAAACAAACAATATTTGATGCTAGATAATGCTGCCCTAGCACATTTCAAATTATCCATTAATCCCGGTAGCATGAGGTCATATAGAGGTCAAAATAGGATTCTGCGTAACTGAAGAGGTTTTGATGCCTGACGTCACTGATATTTTCCTGGAGCACTCAACACAGCGTGGGGCCTTGAATTACTGCAAATATTTCACTAACACTTGTGAGTCATGATTTGATGAATATTTGATGTAAACGCCAAATAACACAACTTGAAGGAATGCTTGATGAATTAGTAGCAGGGGAGTTGAGGAGCAAATATCAAGGAATGAGCTTCAGTCAGTGTTTTGTGACTTTTTGGAACGATTGTAGATTTGATCCGTTAGGCGATGCAACGAATACATCAATTCTGAATCTGTTCGAACTATGACAAGTGTCTGCACGATTAATATCTTAGACCGTCTGCATTTTACTCTTCTATTATCCTTTGTTAAATGTACATGCCAATTTATAGAATGTTTTGTCAATCGTTAGATGCATGAATAATCCTGGCCTTGAGCACTTTACTGCTGGACATGATAGATCAGGATGTGCTACAATAATAGACCATCCACAAATGATTAGTATCAACTGTTAGTATTGATCTCAAAACAAACCTCTGAGCACTTTAACACCACTGGCGCACAGGTCTCACAAAGTAACTCAGTTTAATACTTTTATCTGAAATGTCCAAGACTGATAGAAAATAAGCTCGAAACAGTCATATTCAATGCAGTGATCAATCTAAACTAAAATTGTAATTATGAAACAGTTACGCCTGAGCATTTATAACGGACCAAAATCATCATAAAAGCTATTGAATTTGCCACAAAACCTCCCAACAAACCAGAGAAACTTGATTCCTTTTTCCCGCTATGATCAAAGAGGAATGTTACCTAAGTTCTTAAATCCTTTGCTTGCTTTCTAATTTTGCATGACCTTCTGTAAATATATAAATGGATCATTGCCTAGATAGGCATAGATATATTCTGGAAAATGTCAGTACATAGCTGTACAGTACCACAACCTATTCGATTGTAAAAGCTTTTAAAAATTGAAGCAAATGGATTATTGCATAATCTGAGATGTCGCACCGATGTATTTGAGGGATGACAAATCTTCATCTTATGCTAGTCATACTGAGAATTAGATGTCACTAGAAACCCGTGATTAATTAATAACAATTCCTGTGCTTGCAACAAGATAAGGGGATATAATCATACCATAGATTAAACAGATGGTAGATTAAATAAAAGATTGAATAACTGTCATGGTAGCAGCCAAATGGTACTGAAGACAACACGAGTTGCATAGCTCAGTTTCAGCAGAGAGTACCTGAGTGAGAATGAACGGAATGATGCCGTACATGTGTTGCTTCAAGCTATATGAAAATGCACTCACAAAGCCCATCAAACAAATGAACAG
The DNA here is from genome assembly GCA_035585475.1 of Armandia brevis. Lineage (NCBI taxonomy): Eukaryota > Metazoa > Annelida > Polychaeta > Opheliidae > Armandia > Armandia brevis. The sequence goes on from JAXGGS010139753.1 coordinate 5,270, forward strand.
TTTGAAGCAAACATCTGTCAAGACTACACGTGCTATATATTAAATACATGTACATGTTTTACAGAAAATCTGGCCAATGAAGTAGGCTCGTGGATTATCCATCCGAGGATAAAAAAGTGAGATGAGGAAAGGCTGGCGAATATAGGGGCTGATGTAGATTCGGCCATTGCGTGCTGGATAACTTTATGTTTGTTATTGATTATAACATATTTGTTCTTTAAAAGCCTAGTAGTGTCGTCTATGGCATCATAACCACAGCTGGAATAAGAGAAGATAATTGTAACGAGAAACATATCCTCATATCTGTCAAACATTTACCATTGATTGTGTATATCGGTATGTGCGGACTAGAATGACACTCAGGACAAGCGGCAAAACTTATCCATCATTGAGGGGATGATGCTATTTACCAGAAAACAACAGTTATACCGGATGGACATCCCCCCTTTAGAAGCACGCTTCTGAAACTGCACTTGCACAGCGCATGGCGACCTTCCCTCTGAGGTCGCCATGGATGGGGAAGACAGGAATGGTGTTCATTAGCTTTGTTTATGCAGAATAACTGATCAGTAATTGTGCTTAAACAAAGGTAATGAACACCACTCCTGTCTTCCCCATCCATAGTACAAACAAACCTTCACCCATACTGGTTATACAAACTGTTGTATCTCATCAGCCGCATCTGCTCTCGGCCATCCTCTTAATACACGAGATATGTAATTGGAAACAAGATTCTGTTTGAAATCAATAGAAATGGTGCAAAATACGACCTCCTCTGTTACAGCATTACAGAGTCCTATTGATCATTCATCTGAACAATTCGCCAACAGATGGATAGCTGTGAATGTTTGACTTTGTTATTGATTCTATTACAGTGTGTACATACATACAGGGTAGATTTATGACAATATCAAATGTACGACAGAGGTCATGCTAATTAGCTACTAACGACCAATGACAGTGCACAATATAGGTTTAGTATTTCCAGCACTACCACAGCCACCGTGGACTCGTGTTCTAAGAATTAATCGTATAGAAAGTCATGATCAAAGGCTAATTTAAGTAGGAGATGTGTCGTCCAACACTTGACACCCCTCGGGCATTTCATAACCAGAAATAGCATTTCTTCCTTTGATGTCCCGAATCAAAGCAACCAGAGGAAGAAATCAATGATAAGGCGTATTCATCAAAGCTAATGCAATTACTTGAGCAGGTAGTAACAGATAGGAGATCTAGTACTGGAGTGAAAATTCTCAACCACACAAACCAACTATATGCTCAAAATTGTGTATGAAGAAAGATCGTTTTAATCTTAAGAAAAATGTCTTGTTTTTGGGACGCTATTGGTACATGACACAATCAAATGTGTGATGTGATAATTGTTATTGTGTATACAGTACTGTGTATACAATCACACCTGGGACTTCAGCGACTGGGCTGTGGGGGTCCTCCTAGATGCCAAGTAAATCGCACGTCGTTATTGTATAATATAAGGATATCATGGGCTCACCAGAGGTGCACAGCTGTGTGAAAACAACACATGGTAGTATTTATACACAGGTTAGAGACCACGGTACTATTTTCCACTTTACAGGTGGTCTTAGCTTCAAGACCCAGGTTGTCTTTGGCATATATTTTCTGTATCTCAGCCAGACATTTGAAATTATACAGACTTTCATCAAAGAAGGTCTAGCTTCTCTATCTAAATGTGTGCAGGCTCACTATAGAAGGATGTGACATTTATACTTAAAAAGGTACATTTATATATATTTTCTGTGAAGCAGTACTCCCTCACCTCAGATGACTTTTTTCATGACAAGTATAAAAAAGGGGTGGGGATTGAACATAGGTCAAATGCTTGGCCAAATGAATGGTTGGGGTAGATTTAGGCTGCATTGTCCATCGATTCTTGAACGATGAATATTACATTGAATGTTATTGTATTCATGTATGTGTCTTTGTTAATGTCTTATCTTACGTTGTCCATTCTTTGTCACAGTTTATCATAGTTTTTAAAGCTCAGTCAATCCCTAGCTCAGGGCCACATTATATGGAGGTGGTTAATCAGTGATTAAGAGGTCATATCATATAGATCTGTAAGGTGGAACATTACAAGCATTGAAAAGCAGCTTAATATAACCTGGTATTGTATTGTACATTTTCATTATGTAATATGACATAATTGCATGTTGTCTCATCACACCAAACATTGAAGTATCATTATATAATTTAATTAAGCACAATTTGTAGTTCATGACGTCCCAATCGACCTCTAACTCAAAATGGCTCGTGTAACCTTACCAACCATTGCTTTAGCCAATAACAAATATTTACCGATTTTCCTGCTGAATTTGACTGCCCTCTGTATGCTTAAAACCCAAGCTTAAATTCCCATAGGCTTCACTCGATCATGTCTACATGGGTTGATTCCTATTAATGCTTTCTTGTTCGATAGGCCAGTTCAAATATGTAACGAATTGCACTACAGAATGTTTCATTAGGTTTCATATATATGACATATCAAAATGATGTCAATCAAAGACATATATAGCCCATGGATCAGACATGCCATCCTACCTAAATGACATTTAAATGTTACCTTTATTAGATCACAATGTCTACCGATGTTCTCTGTATGGCCAACTATTGCAAATTGAATTAAAAAAGAATATTTTGTCCCATTTAACAGGTGTAAGGTGAGCAGCTTTATGTACCTTGGTAACTATGAATATCATTGATAGATCTAGTTGGTTCACAGATCCAGAGGTGGTCACCTAAGGAGGGCACATTAGGAAAGTGAGGGTTAAGACCTCACTAACATGTTCATGTCAATAATACCATGGAATTGAGGAGGGTGATATTTTAATGAGGGCAACGCCAGATCTTGATTCAAGGATCAAGGTGACTGATGCCATGGGATGGACAGCTCAAGCGATATAAGACACTCCTTGGTCCATATCGCCATTTTCTCCCTGTGTTGCATGAAGGATAAAATTGGAACTGTTAAAGGGAATTGCGGTAAGACGTTTTGTGTTTCTTTGTGTTGATGCCATTGAAGTGGGCAACTCTACAGGTCTCTACAAACTTGTTGTTTCTGTCCATTGTAGTACATGTTTATTTGCTACAATCAAACCCAAAGACCAAGTTGTTTAAAGGATAGACATGGCCTTGTGTATCTCAAAATTACATAAAGAATGAGTATAAAAATTCACAAAAAGTTTCTTGCTAGACAAACCTTGGGTGGGCTTAGAAGAAGTGGCCAAGAGAGGGTATGTTTCCTAGCAATGGATAGTTCATAAGTTAGGGGCCACCACCATAAAGTGTAGAGAAGTGTCATATCACATGATATTACAGAAAACCATGAATAGGAATCAAAAATCGATAATATAAAATTTCAGATTTATTAAATTTATCAAGAAGGAATTTGCCGTACATGTCGGAATATACATTTATCTAAAAATGTTATCCTGAAATTAAGCGTATGTTCTGTCCATATTGGGGGAACCACTGTCTGTCCACAGGCAGCTATAGTCGGTATTCTGAGTGGATATGGTACAATATGATATTATTTTCTAAACAAGTGCAATCAATTCCTCATACGGTTAGGCAATTGCTTCCATTATGATGACGTACTCATGGATTCTTGCTGCTGTAGTCATTTCAACAATGCAGAAATATCAACCGGAAGAAATGTCGCATTCCAACTCATATCATATCATAGTCTGATATATTTCCTAATTAGTCAATAACAGTTGCGAGAAGTCACGATAGAGTACAAATTGATACCCATTACAAGAAATGTATAATTATGTTATATGTTGTTCAAATGCCTACTTTCCATTTACATTTATACACTATTTATTCAGTCAGAATAAGGAATTCTAGGTAAAAAGTAATACATTGTAAATCATCTTAACATAAAAACTTAACTAAATTAATATTGATATTGATTGATTAGAAATTATAATTGATGTGCTCAGCTAGTTTGTAGAATATGAACCCTCAGTTGGCTCGTCAGTTAAACAAATTTAAATGGATTCTTAAACTAGGACATACTGGCAGACGAAATGTTAGAGTTTTCCAAGAACCCATTTCATATTAAATTCTATGTTTTCCCAGTCCAAAGATGTCTCAAATGTTGGGCAAAATATTAAGGTGACCTCGTTAGTCATCAAATATGATAGTACACAATTACTGTTTGTTTTTCACGAAATAAGATGGTGCATTTCTACTAAACGTGGCATTCTATCTATGCTCTGTTCTATATCTATAGATGGTGTTATTTTTTCTAAATAAATTATTATGTGCATATATAGTTTTAGAGGTATATATTGCGATAAAGTATCATTAGAGTGTAGCTAGAGTGCAGTTTCACTAGATTCAGAAGTATGATTTGACGATTCTAGCCAAGTTGTGCACATCGATATAATATTGATTATCCCAGGCTTAGGAAGGAACAGGGAAACCTTTCACTGTGTACTAAAGTGGATTCATTTATAAATGGAGCAAATCATCAGAAACTAATGGCTCTTGGCCATGTCAGAGTCTAAGCTCACCACACTTAATGCTTTAGTTGAAAGTAATTCAAGGTCGACGCCCAGGTAATAAGTGACACTTTCAAAGAGGCTATACCAAAGTGTCGAACGTGTTTTCAACGTAGTTTCACGACAATACCGCCACTGACATTTACACATTTTTTGTTTTTTTCTGCAGTTCTGAAAGCGGTTTCTGCTCGATGCTATGGTAAAAACAGATGTCACACAGTTATACCGGGTTTTGCTAACTGCCTCAATTTCTGACACGATCAAAAATGTGAACTCCTGCAAATTGGAGGTAAACTTATGTTTCCCAATTTCCTACAATTTATAGCTGCATACTTAGTTGCCCGAAGACGATGCTGATTTCGGCAACATCAGTGTACAGGTAGAATAAAATTTGAAGTGCGAAATGACACATTATTAAGGATTTTACTGAACTCATCCAGGGTGGCAGGGGGTTATAAGATGTAACTCTACTCTACACACTCCATGTTCTTGAATATATAATGCTATTCAATGCACAATGATTATCTCTTTCCCCACCATTGAAGTGTTCAGTGGGAATGCCAATACTTGGCACTGATAGATAAGGTCCAGGGGCCTGTTCCGTCAAGGAAATATTGTAAGAATAGTCTTAGTCATGGAATACATGTAATGGCTGGTAAGGCTATTAAGAGTTGTATTTTTCATTTTAGCAAATACCTGTTATGGCCATGGCCTTAAATCCTTACCGGGCTGATATAACCCATTTTTATCACCATAGTCATATACACGACCGTCTTTAAGCAAAGTTTATGTCCATGTGAGAATTGCTCTACTTGTAAGGTAATCCTCAGTGCTAAGGCTCAGTTGTAGCACCATGATTGTGTACACAACCATGATCAGACAAAGCATTGAGTCCTTGTTGCTGGCACCATGTCGGTCAAATGCTTGTTATGATCTGGGAAGAACTACTGCCAATCGAGAGGGACGCGGATATGCATGGGTTATAGAAATTATCTTCGACTATTTTTGTTCAAAGATTTGACAGTACGTACACGTGAATACAGTGCACTTCAATGAACAATGATTATACTTTTGTTCTTTTTCCAGGACACGCTATTTGTTATGTTAACAAAAAAATACTATTCACCAATATTCTCCACTATGGAAAGGGTTGGCAAAAGATTGGTCTTTGCTTCAGTCAAATTTCAGGCCAAATGGCCAGAACACAGGGTTATAGGTACCGATGACAACCGCTCAGGTATTCCTTCAGCTTTTCCCAGCTTTAAATCAATCATAGCATGCTAACAAATCTGTGGTAAAGGCATTGGTCCAACCAATCGTTTAAAACTGTGGTTAACCTAGATAACCATTGCCGCAGGTGTATGTCCTCTATCTACCTTCAAATGTATCTTCCATGGCACGACATGTTAAAATGCCTTTGTGTATGAAACCAGTATTTCAAATATATATAAGATACTCAATCACTAGGTGATGTATCAACGTAATCCTCAAAGTCTGAAGGAGGACACATGAAAGTATGGGCCACGAAATGCATGGGGATTCAGGTTACCAACAAAAGTAGATTATTCTGAATGGACAGACACTTGGCATCCATCACTTAGGAGTAAACAAATAATCCCCACCACTTTTGCAAAGGAACAAGTACAAGTTTCCACCCAGGCACCACTTGCATACCAACTGATTCATGTATACATTATTATCTACTGTTTTGCATAATTACTGAACTCTTCGTCCATCTGATATAAATGTTGTGACACCTCATGAATATCATGGCTGATGCACTAGGTGACCGATGTCTCTGAATGTACCCACATCACAGACAAATTTCTGTGTTCTCCAAATCTGATTTAGCTATAAATAAGATGAATAACTTTTCCCATAATTTACCAATCTCTAATTTATCTTCAATATACTCACCACATTTCATAATAACTTGATCTGCAGTCTGGGACCTGGCATATGGCGATGTAAGCGTTAACGGCCAAATCCATATCACATTCCTTTAGTTTTCCATTGATACCAATATTTCGTTTTTCAATATATTTACTCAAATTCACAACTAATATGGTGCATAGTTTATGTTGATGCTAACCCAGTTTGTGTCCTCAAATTTCTACGAATCGGACTAAATAGCCCAATCAGAAGAACTTTCATCTTGAACACAGTCAGATTAATGTTTTATAGCTCCTTCCATACCGGTGCTTCAGTAGCTACAAACTCTTCAACTTGATTAGCATTATTAGCTGCAATATTGCTATGGGCAACCAATCTCTTTAGTTGGCTACATGACCGGTAATGATCAACAATTCTGGTACATAAAGGAGTGCCCTCGAGCCGTGAACGGCCAGAAATATGCTTTCCACTCCAATCCTTATTTATGCAGTGGGTGCATCAAACACTTAAATCTGGTCGACAATCAGAGTTCCCCTTCCTCAAAGTGTTCAGCTATGCCAAGACCTTCTTTAGTGTTCATACTCATTACCGTTGTTTGACTGAGTATAAACAATCTTAGATATCAAAAGAAATTTGATTTCGAACCTTGCATATTCATAGGAGTCCCCTACATAATTAATACATTATGAGGCAATATTCCAGCCATTCTGATAGGGGTTCTTGAAAATTGCTACCATTATTTTATAATTACAATTGTCAGTTTAACCACTTGACATATTTGTAAAAGGTAAGACAATTGTCCTCTTGACTATCGCCATCTTACCAATAACTGACCACTAACCTATCTCGAATGAAATTCCACATGAGTTATTGTGTCAAGTAATGATTAGACCATTATGCCGGCTACATAATAATACTGTGCCACATTACTTCATCATTGCGAGGGGCGTCATTACGTCACGATTTAATATGTTTGGACGGTAATTTAGGCCTACCTGGGCACTTGTGTTAGGTGCTTTTCTGTTCTTTTATCATGAGAGTCCACTAGCTTTTTTTATAATATCCTGGACTTCGGATGTCATACCGAGCAATTTATCCTGCATTGACAAAATATGTCAAGTATCCAAGGAAATATATTCCCTAATACATCTGATGTGGCTCCAGTGTTCTCTTTGGTCATGGAGAGATTTGAACTCTAGTTCCTCTTTCTAACATGTCTCAATCACATTATATATCATCCTATAATTTCCATATTCTATAAACTGATGTAATTTAAATGCTCAAACAGTTGTTTATGTTCTCGATGGAACCGACTTCCAGTCGTTATCGCGTTACAGGCGGCTGTATTAAATGGGGTTTTTACAATCACCCTCTGAAGCCCTGGCGGAGTATGATAATACAAATCATATATTCTTACCTGATCTACAGCTCTAAATTGCTCTAATTGGTGAATCCCCCCTAGTACCGGTAAACAGATGCTGCTTGTTGTTCTAAAGGAACACTTTCAATTTGTTGACTTTTAATCATTAGCACCCGAACGAAATAACGCTAATTCTAATGAAATTTGGGTTATATGTCAAACCCAATAAGTTTTAATTTTCAACCTTAAAAACAATATTTCACCTTTTCTCGTCTTTGCTGATGTCTGCAGGTCATCATTGGTTTGTTTGTCCCCAGTGTTCCTCTGTTGTCCTCTGTTGTCACTGTTCATGTCCATTAGTCCATGTTGGGTGAACCTGGAGTCTATTGGTTCCTGCTGATCCGGCTTGGTCCCTTTGGGTCCTTTCAGGATCACTTTGGTCCTCAGGGGTCCTTCTTGGTCCTGTTTATTCCTGGCTGGTCCTTGACTGTTGAACACTTGATTCTTGTGGAGCCTTAGTGACAAATACTGAGGGCAGTACTAACTGAATTACAAATGCCATGCATTTTCTAGAAATACATGTTTATATAAATACACTGTGGTACTCAGGATATAGCAGTAGGTCCATTCTTTCGATATACTTGAAATGCACTGTGTTGACGTTTGGGCCGTATATTCGAATATTGCATGGGGTGGATGATTGTAATTTGATTAATCAAAAACATTATTGCGTCATATTCATGTAAACTAGGTCTTGAATAAACGTAATTATTCTCAGTATACAGTGTTCTCTGAATGCATCCGACCGTGTGAGCATTCATAAAATCACGAGTGCAACTATCTCCAGCGTATGGCACTGTAGATAGTCGATGTAAATCTAATTATTTATTCATATATTAGGGTGATTGTTGACAATGTCGAGAGCATCCATTTTGTTTCGAGAGCCACAACTCTCCCTACGTGTTAGCAGGAAGCGAATCCGGGGTGTTCTGACGTGAAACAGCGCGCCTAGGCCTGGCCTCACCGCCAGCAGGCACATTAATAGCGCGCGTGTATAATACAATGTTCAGGTCTATGGATTCCTCCCATTGCGTAAACAAATACAATCACTTCGGCATCGTCGCGCTCACTTGTACAAATACAACAGGCGCGAATCGACCAGACGCGGGCAATGCCCAACCTCGCTGTCATCGCGGCGGGTTTGCTATTTGTGCACGCAGAAAAATGGTTAACAACACTCGTGAGTGCTTTATCGTGTTGTGATCGATCACCTTGAACTATATATGAGCCGGTTGTGGATAAAGAACGCGAGTGCATCGATTGATTACCAGAATGGGCCTGTATCAATCGATTTTGAGAAGTCAATGGTTATCTGAAATTGTATAACGCATAACGATATATATGCTCCGAAGATTAGCACACATGCCATTGAAATCCTGGTGTTAACGTCTCAAGTAATTGACAGTGGTACGCATGTGCACACTAGCTATAAGATATTTTTTAAAGTGGTACGTGTGATGAATAAATTACATGCTGATGTGTTATTCCCACAAAGGTTGATAACCTCACAGAATGTGATTCCTGTAATACAATATGCAGGCTACATAGATCACAGATTACATGTAACCTTACAAACACATATATATATTGACTCTAGATCACATCAGAAAAGATTACTACTGTAACGGCACGGGCGTTTGCCTAGCTACATTTAGATGATATTCATTTCAATCATGCTCCACTTGCTTCAGCGTAGCACACATATAAAACAAAAACCAACGCACCGACGTTTTATTAGAACCTACATATATATGGTCGCTATTCAAGGAAATTCATTTCGTCGCAATGCGGAATTCACACAAGTGACCCCGTATGTGTGCCGACCGACGTTTAAGTCCACACGTCAAGATGCCCACCTTTGGCCTCACGGCTGAGGTAGTTGCCTAGCAACAGCAATATGGTGTTTAATAAGGGTACAGGTGGTCACAGCACGAAGCCCGGAAGGGTGCTGTATTAAAGCACGTGGCTTGATATGTGGAGATATATCAGACGTGTGCTTAACACACAGCCGGTGACATTTAAATATGGCGTCCGGCTTGTGCAGTGCATCAGCCTCTAGCATTAATGCCATTCGTCTTCTATGCAAACATGGGTGAGCGTGGGCTGGCTTACTGTCCGTCAATATCCAAAGTGCTCGTTTATCTAGTGTGACCTATGGTATGGTGACTGCGCAGATCAGTAGGCTGTATCAGTGCATACAGGTTATAGAGGTTGAGAATTAAACCGCTATCACATTTTGTATACATGCATAGGGCCAGCGTTAGACCACTTAACATATTCTAAGAAATAGCCAAGTGGCACACAGATATTAATCATTGTAAGATACATCTGAATGGGAACATATAGTCTTCAATATCCTACTACCGGTTAATATCATACTCCGGTTGTTTATGATAAATTGATGAAGTAGGGCCTACGTGTGAAATGTGGAAGTGCTAGGCTATAAAATAAATGAAGTGATCTATTGTGATCATCATGCATGGGCAGAGCGCTCTCATATTGTCCTCATTTGGCAGAATAAATGAAATGAGTCGTGTGATGATTTAATGAGCTGTATAGTCTGGTCATAATTAATATGCTCTACTATAAATATATAACTTTAAATCGCAAAATATTGAATCATGCCTCGTGAGACAAGTAATCTCAAGTTTATTATGATACCAAATATTATCTCGCCTATTTGTATTTTGTATTTTACTGGTAAGTATCGGCCATCCGGCCAGTAACATACGTAGTATATTTGTCGACAGAGATACAAATATTAAAAGAAAGTATTGTTTCATAGTCCGTATGTGGGTTGAAGTATGACCTTTGATTGAGTAAGTGGGGACGTCATCACACTAATATATGACGTCACCCGCGCATGTTGTACAAAACTCTTCACAATAAAGTGGCCGAGGTTATATATGATTATCTGGCGGGTGGAAGAATGTCAAGGTTGAGGAAGTCTGGGGTAAATGGAATAACTCGACTTAAATAAAGGCAAAGCAGGCTGAAGTAGATTAGGCAACTAAATAGCTGATAAAGTTCATCCTCCGCCGTACCTCAGACAAAGCACGCACGGTCCCCTCCGCTGACCTTGTTCTTTTCTCGGGTTACAACCTTTGTTAATGCAGAGAAATCGCACTTTAGTTGGTGGCAGTGTCATCTTTGCTGTCAAGGAAACCCTTTGGCTATACCTGAGATGTACACAAATGGTACATTTAGGTGACAATGCCACATCTCTGAGATGTTGCGGGTTTTAAATTGAAAATAGACTACCACATTGATTTGAGTGACCCTGTGCTGTAGAAAACGATCTACCCCAAAGCTCACAATTAGGTCACTGACCCTACTTCTAAAGTAATAATCCTATTGTATTATATTACTAGGAAACCACTAAAAACAATCATATCTACATCTAAATCTTTGGAAATCTACGGTCAAATACAATTAATTCCATATTATAGCAGGAACATCAAGAAATTCAACAAGTTGATCTTGTCGTCTGGCGCATTAAGTGTTGTTCCGAGAAGTACATTAAAATATACAATATATAGAAATGAAGACTCCGGTCGATGTTACCAAAGGGTTCCACCAAACTGGCTTTGAGGCATTAGTTGGTTTGATCCAAAATTTGGGTAGCTTGCAGTGTTCAAGGGCGACCGTGGGTAAGGTAGGTTAGACACCTATTATACTTAGTCAGGGGAGGGCTGCCTTAAACAAGCCTTTGCTAATGTGTTGAGGTCTGCGATACCCAAACACACACGATTGTTCTCTTATATTGGAAAGGGGTAGTGTACGATTTTGCACCTGCTCATCTAACTGACACACATATTATCTGACGTTGCCACTTACTGCTATCCGGCAGTGTCTAGTTTGCATTATGCTTGTCTATTATAAGGCTTGTGTATCTTTTGATATTCGTCAAAAGCAGGAAATTAAGATTCAGGAAAATGGTTCACCAGATCGATTATTTCTTTGTGTTACCAGAAGACCGGAAGGCGTCTGACACATATCAAATGTATCACCAAGTGATGATGAGGAAAGCATATAAATGGGAAAATATAATGTTTGTGAGGTCATGATCAGCGTCAGTCTGCCTATTGACAGCAGATTCTCCAGACTCCCAGCATTCCTTACTTGTGGGTGCCGAGTGTTCAGATAAACCAACCACACAACACCTTAAGTGCACGTGCACTGTTGAGTAACGAGAACGAACTGATGCGAAGCAATAACTGAATCAGGCGCGAGGTAATGGGTCCATAGCTTCACATCAATCCTTCAGCGAGCACTGAGTAATTAGATGAGTAATTAGATGAGCGGTAACTAGAATGGACATCCAGGGAGAGTACATGCAGAGACACATATGCTCATGTGCAGGCATGGCATTTACGACACATCTGATTTAGGCGATGTGTGCATATCACGACAAGTATGATAAACATGGATTGATTGTTATAGGACTGTGAGTTTGGGTTCTTTTTAAAATACCTGTGTGTTAGAACATTATGCTGAACATGATATTGGCTATTCAAGTATGCAACTTCAAGTATTTCATATACAATTGCTTCTTTTAAGCGAAGTTAGTTCAGTTGATGTGATGCAGGAATCTCAACATTTGATTGCTGCAAACTTTAATATGTTGTGGGATTCATATGTCTGACTTTATTGTATATAGAAAACTAGTGGCAAACACTAATCAAAGAATGAAATTATTTTATCAAAGTGACAGCTGCACCTCCACTGACGATCTTCATTTATTACCACATCGGAGCTACCACTGTCTATCTTCTGTCATAGCCACAGCTGTACCTTCACTTGCTATCTTCTATTATAGCCACAGCTGTACCTCCACTGCTAAACTATTATCAAAGCCAGAGCCGTACCTCCACTAGCTATCTTATATCACAGCCACAGTTGTACCTCCACTTCCATTCTTCTATTATATCTCTAGCTGTACTTCGACTGACTATTGTCTTTTATTGCCACAGCTGCACCTCCACTGACTATCTTCTATAATGACAACAGCAGTACCATCACTGTCTATCTTCTATTATAGCCACAGCTGTACCTCCACTGTCTATCTTATATTATAGCCATAGCTGTACCTCCACTGCTAATCTTCTATTATAGCCACAGCTGTACCTCCACTGTCTATCTTATATTATAGCCACTAGCTGTTGTTACCCGCGCTGCGGGTATCGCTAATAACTATTGGATATAGTGGTAGGAGTTAATTTAACCATTCCCTGAGAACATCCCCCCTCCACAGCATACCAAGTTATACCTCCCCTCTCCCCCGTTATGCAATACACGCCTAGTCAACCTCTGACACACCCATTC